>CM053037.1:98517048-98535067 GCA_028564925.1 Lithobates sylvaticus | reverse complement strand
GCCCTTTTGTCCCAAAAATGGTCCAAATTTGCACCCCCGGCCCTTTTGTCCCAAAAATGGTCCAAATTTGCACCCCCGGCCCTTTTGTCCCAAAAATGGTCCAAATTTGCACCCCCGGCCCTTTTGTCCCAAAAATGGTCCAAATTTGCACCCCCCGGCCCTTTTGTCCCAAAAATGGTCCAAATTTGCACCCCCGGCCCTTTTGTCCCAAAAATGGTCCAAATTTGCACCCCCCGGCCCTTTTGTCCCAAAAATGGTCCAAATTTGCACCCCCGGCCCTTTTGTCCCAAAAATGGTCCAAATTTGCACCCCCGGCCCTTTTGTCCCAAAAATGGTCCAAATTTGCACCCCCGGCCCTTTTGTCCCAAAAATGGTCCAAATTTGCACCCCGGCCCTTTTGTCCCAAAAATGGTCCAAATTTGCACCCCCGGCCCTTTTGTCCCAAAAATGGTCCAAATTTGCACCCCCGGCCCTTTTGTCCCAAAAATGGTCCAAATTTGCACCCCCGGCCCTTTTGTCCCAAAAATGGTCCAAATTTGCACCCCCGGCCCTTTTGTCCCAAAAATGGTCCAAATTTGCACCCCCGGCCCTTTTGTCCCAAAAATGGTCCAAATTTGCACCCCCGGCCCTTATAACCCAAAAATGGTCCAAATTTGCACCCCCGGCCCTTTTGTCCCAAAAATGGTCCAAATTTGCACCCCCGGCCCTTTTGTCCCAAAAATGGTCCAAATTTGCACCCCCGGCCCTTTTGTCCCAAAAATGGTCCAAATTTGCACCCCCGGCCCTTTTGTCCCAAAAATGGTCCAAATTTGCACCCCCGGCCCTTTTGTCCCAAAAATGGTCCAAATTTGCACCCCCGGCCCTTTTGTCCCAAAAATGGTCCAAATTTTTGCACCCCCGGCCCTTTTGTCCCAAAAATGGTCCAAATTTGCACCCCCGGCCCTTTTGTCCCAAAAATGGTCCAAATTTGCACCCCCGGCCCTTATAACCCAAAAATGGTCCAAATTTTTGCACCCCCGGCCCTTTTGTCCCAAAAATGGTCCAAATTTGCACCCCCGGCCCTTTTGTCCCAAAAATGGTCCAAATTTGCACCCCCGGCCCTTTTGTCCCAAAAATGGTCCAAATTTGCACCCCCGGCCCTTTTGTCCCAAAAATGGTCCAAATTTGCACCCCCGGCCCTTTTGTCCCAAAAATGGTCCAAATTTGCACCCCCGGCCCTTTTGTCCCAAAAATGGTCCAAATTTGCACCCCGGCCCTTTTGTCCCAAAAATGGTCCAAATTTGCACCCCCGGCCCTTTTGTCCCAAAAATGGTCCAAATTTGCACCCCCGGCCCTTTTGTCCCAAAAATGGTCCAAATTTGCACCCCGGCCCTTTTGTCCCAAAAATGGTCCAAATGTGCACCCCGGCCCTTTTGTCCCAAAAATGGTCCAAATTTGCACCCCCGGCCCTTATAACCCAAAAATGGTTCAAATTTGCACCCCCGGCCCTTTTGTCCCAAAAATGGTCCAAATTTGCACCCCCGGCCCTTTTGTCCCAAAAATGGTCCAAATTTGCACCCCCGGCCCTTTTGTCCCAAAAATGGTCCAAATTTGCACCCCCGGCCCTTTTGTCCCAAAAATGGTCCAAATTTGCACCCCCGGCCCTTTTGTCCCAAAAATGGTCCAAATTTGCACCCCCGGCCCTTTTGTCCCAAAAATGGTCCAAATTTGCACCCCCCCCCCCGCCCTTTTGTCCCAAAAATGGTCCAAATTTGCACCCCCGGCCCTTTTGTCCCAAAAATGGTCCAAATTTGCACCCCCGGCCCTTTTGTCCCAAAAATGGTCCAAATTTGCACCCCGGCCCTTTTGTCCCAAAAATGGTCCAAATTTGCACCCCCCCTTTTTGTCCCAAAAATGGTCCAAATTTGCACCCCCGGCCCTTTTGTCCCAAAAATGGTCCAAATTTGCACCCCCGGCCCTTTTGTCCCAAAAATGGTCCAAATTTGCACCCCCGGCCCTTTTGTCCCAAAAATGGTCCAAATTTGCACCCCCGGCCCTTTTGTCCCAAAAATGGTCCAAATTTGCACCCCCGGCCCTTTTGTCCCAAAAATGGTCCAAATTTGCACCCCCGGCCCTTTTGTCCCAAAAATGGTCCAAATTTGCACCCCCGGCCCTTTTGTCCCAAAAATGGTCCAAATTTGCACCCCCGGCCCTTATAACCCAAAAATGGTCCAAATTTGCACCCCCCTCCCTTTTGTCCCAAAAATGGTCCAAATTTGCACCCCCGGCCCTTTTGTCCCAAAAATGGTCCAAATTTGCACCCCCGGCCCTTTTGTCCCAAAAATGGTCCAAATTTGCACCCCCGGCCCTTTTGTCCCAAAAATGGTCCAAATTTGCACCCCCGGCCCTTTTGTCCCAAAAATGGTCCAAATTTGCACCCCCGGCCCTTTTGTCCCAAAAAAATGGTCCAAATTTGCACCCCCGGCCCTTTTGTCCCAAAAATGGTCCAAATTTGCACCCCCGGCCCTTTTGTCCCAAAAATGGTCCAAATTTGCACCCCCGGCCCTTTTGTCCCAAAAATGGTCCAAATTTGCACCCCCGCCCTTTTGTCCCAAAAATGGTCCAAATTTGCACCCCCGGCCCTTTTGTCCCAAAAATGGTCCAAATTTGCACCCCCGGCCCTTTTGTCCCAAAAATGGTCCAAATTTGCACCCCCGGCCCTTTTGTCCCAAAAATGGTCCAAATTTGCACCCCCGGCCCTTTTGTCCCAAAAATGGTCCAATTTTGCACCCCCGGCCCTTTTGTCTCCCCCTTTTGTCCCAAAAAAAATGGTCCAAATTTGCACCCCCGGCCCTTTTGTCCCAAAAATGGTCCAAATTTGCACCCCCGCCCTTTTGTCCCAAAAATGGTCCAAATTTGCACCCCCGCCCCCTTTTGTCCCAAAAATGGTCCAAATTTGCACCCCCGGCCCTTTTGTCCCAAAAATGGTCCAAATTTGCACCCCCGGCCCTTTTGTCCCAAAAATGGTCCAAATTTGCACCCCCGGCCCTTTTGTCCCCCAAAAATGGTCCAAATTTGCACCCCCGGCCCTTTTGTCCCAAAAATGGTCCAAATTTGCACCCCCGGCCCTTTTGTCCCAAAAATGGTCCAAATTTGCACCCCCGGCCCTTTTGTCCCAAAAATGGTCCAAATTTGCACCCCCGGCCCTTTTGTCCCAAAAATGGTCCAAAAAATTTCCAAATTTGCACCCCGGCCCTTTTGTCCCAAAAATGGTCCAAATTTGCACCCCCGGCCCTTTTGTCCCAAAAATGGTCCAAATTTTGCACCCCCGGCCCTTATAACCCAAAAATGGTTCAAAATGACAAAATTTGCACCCCTAACCCTTTTGTCCCAAAAATGGTCCAAATTTGCACCCCCGGCCCTTTTGTCCCAAAAATGGTCCAAATTTGCACCCCCGGCCCTTTTGTCCCAAAAATGGTCCAAATTTGCACCCCCGGCCCTTTTGTCCCAAAAATGGTCCAAATTTGCACCCCCGGCCCTTTTGTCCCAAAAATGGTCCAAATTTGCACCCCCGGCCCTTTTGTCCCAAAAATGGTCCAAATTTGCACCCCCGGCCCTTTTGTCCCAAAAATGACCAAATTTGCACCCCCGGCCCTTTTGTCCCAAAAATGGTCCAAATTTGCACCCCCGGCCCTTTTGTCCCAAAAATGGTCCAAATTTGCACCCCCGGCCCTTTTGTCCCAAAAATGGTCCAAATTTGCACCCCCGGCCCTTTTGTCCCAAAAATGGTCCAAATTTGCACCCCCGGCCCTTTTGTCCCAAAAATGGTCCAAATTTGCACCCCCGGCCCTTTTGTCCCAAAAATGGTCCAAATTTGCACCCCCGGCCCTTTTGTCCCAAAAATGGTCCAAATTTGCACCCCCGGCCCTTTTGTCCCCACCCCCGGCCCTTTTGTCCCAAAAATGGTCCAAATTTGCACCCCCGGCCCTTTTGTCCCAAAAATGGTCCAAATTTGCACCCCGGCCCTTTTGTCCCAAAAATGGTCCAAATTTGCACCCCGGCCCTTTTGTCCCAAAAATGGTCCAAATTTGCACCCCCGGCCTTTTGTCCCAAAAATGGTCCAAATTTGCACCCCCGGCCCTTTTGTCCCAAAAATGGTCCAAATTTGCACCCCCGGCCCTTTTGTCCCAAAAATGGTCCAAATTTGCACCCCCGGCCCTTTTGTCCCAAAAATGGTCCAAATTTGCACCCCCGGCCCTTTTGTCCCAAAAAATGGTCCAAATTTGCACCCCCGGCCCTTTTGTCCCAAAAATGGTCCAAATTTGCACCCCCGCCCTTTTGTCCCAAAAATGGTCCAAATTTGCACCCCCGGCCCTTTTGTCCCAAAAATGGTCCAAATTTGCACCCCCGGCCCTTTTGTCCCAAAAATGGTCCAAATTTGCACCCCCGGCCCTTTTGTCCCAAAAATGGTCCAAATTTGCACCCCCGGCCCTTTTGTCCCAAAAATGGTCCAAATTTGCACCCCCGGCCCTTTTGTCCCAAAAATGGTCCAAATTTGCACCCCCGGCCCTTTTGTCCCAAAAATGGTCCAAATTTGCACCCCCGGCCCTTTTGTCCCAAAAATGGTCCAAATTTGCACCCCCCCAACAACGGCCCTTTTGTCCCAAAAATGGTCCAAATTTGCACCCCCGGCCCTTTTGTCCCAAAAATGGTCCAAATTTGCCCCCCCGGCCCTTATAACCCAAAAATGGTCCAAATTTGCACCCCCGGCCCTTTTGTCCCAAAAATGGTCCAAATTTGCACCCCCGGCCCTTTTGTCCCAAAAATGGTCCAAATTTGCACCCCCGGCCCTTTTGTCCCAAAAATGGTCCAAATTTGCACCCCCGGCCCTTTTGTCCCAAAAATGGTCCAAATTTGCACCCCCGGCCCTTTTGTCCCAAAAATGGTCCAAATTTTTGCACCCCCGGCCCTTTTGTCCCAAAAATGGTCCAAATTTGCACCCCCGGCCCTTTTGTCCCAAAAATGGTCCAAATTTGCACCCCCGGCCCTTTTGTCCCAAAAATGGTCCAAATTTGCACCCCCGGCCCTTTTGTCCCAAAAATGGTCCAAATTTGCACCCCCGGCCCTTTTGTCCCAAAAATGGTCCAAATTTGCACCCCCGCCCTTTTGTCCCAAAAATGGTCCAAATTTGCACCCCCGGCCCTTTTGTCCCAAAAATGGTCCAAATTTGCACCCCCGGCCCTTATAACCCAAAAATGGTCCAAATTTGCACCCCCGGCCCTTTTGTCCCAAAAATGGTCCAAATTTGCACCCCCGCCCTTTTGTCCCAAAAATGGTCCAAATTTGCACCCCCGGCCCTTTTGTCCCAAAAAAATGGTCCAAATTTGCACCCCCGGCCCTTTTGTCCCAAAAATGGTCCAAATTTGCACCCCCGGCCCTTTTGTCCCAAAAATGGTCCATTTGCAATTTGCACCCCCGGCCCTTTTGTCCCAAAAATGGTCCAAATTTGCACCCCCGGCCCTTTTGTCCCAAAAATGGTCCAAATTTGCACCCCCGGCCCTTTTGTCCCAAAAATGGTCCAAATTTGCACCCCCGGCCCTTTTGTCCCAAAAATGGTCCAAATTTGCACCCCCGGCCCTTTTGTCCCAAAAATGGTCCAAATTTGCACCCCCCGGCCCTTTTGTCCCAAAAATGGTCCAAATTTGCACCCCCCGCCCTTTTGTCCCAAAAATGGTCCAAATTTGCACCCCCCGGCCCTTTTGTCCCAAAAATGGTCCAAATTTGCACCCCCGGCCCTTTTGTCCCAAAAAAAATGGTCCAAATTTGCACCCCCGGCCTTTTTGTCCCAAAAATGGTCCAAAATTTGCACCCCCGGCCCTTTTGTCCCAAAAAAATGGTCCAAATTTGCACCCCGGCCCTTTTGTCCCAAAAATGGCCCTTTTTTGTCCCAAAAATGGTCCAAATTTGCACCCCCGGCCCTTTTGTCCCAAAAATGGTCCAAATTTGCACCCCCCGCCCTTTTGTCCCAAAAATGGTCCAAATTTGCACCCCCCCCGCCCTTTTTGTCCCAAAAATGGTCCAAATTTGCACCCCCGGCCCTTTTGTCCCAAAAATGGTCCAAATTTGCACCCCCGGCCCTTTTAACCCAAAAATGGTCCAAATTTGCACCCCCGGCCCTTTTGTCCAAAAATTTTGCACCCCCGGCCCTTTTGTCCCAAAAATGGTCCAAATTTGCACCCCCGGCCCTTTTGTCCCAAAAATGGTCCAAATTTGCACCCCCGCCCTTTTGTCCCAAAAATGGTCCAAATTTGCACCCCGGCCCTTTTGTCCCAAAAATGGTCCAAATTTGCACCCCCGGCCCTTTTGTCCCAAAAATGGTCCAAATTTGCACCCCCGGCCCTTTTGTCCCAAAAATGGTCCAAATTTGCAAATTTGCCCCCCCGGCCCTTTTGTCCCAAAAATGGTCCAAATTTGCACCCCCGGCCCTTTTGTCCCAAAAATGGTCCAAATTTGCACCCCCGGCCCTTTTGTCCCAAAAATGGTCCAAATTTGCACCCCCGGCCCTTTTGTCCCAAAAATGGTCCAAATTTGCACCCCCGGCCCTTTTGTCCCAAAAAATGGTCCAAATTTGCACCCCCGGCCCTTTTGTCCCAAAAATGGTCCAAATTTGCACCCCCGGCCCTTTTGTCCCAAAAATGGTCCAAATTTGCACCCCCGGCCCTTTTGTCCCAAAAATGGTCCAAATTTGCACCCCCGGCCCTTTTGTCCCAAAAATGGTCCAAATTTGCACCCCCGGCCCTTTTGTCCCAAAAATGGTCCAAATTTGCACCCCCGGCCCTTTTGTCCCAAAAATGGCACCCCCGGCCCTTTAACCCAAAAAAATGACCAAATTTGCACCCCTAACCCTTTTGTCCCAAAAATGGTCCAAATTTCCACCCCCGGCCCTTTTGTCCCAAAAATGGTCCAAATTTGCACCCCCGGCCCTTTTGTCCCAAAAATGGTCCAAATTTGCACCCCGGCCCTTTTGTCCCAAAAATGGTCCAAATTTGCACCCCCGGCCCTTTTGTCCCAAAAATGGTCCAAATTTGCACCCCCTTATTGTCCCAAAAATGGCCCTTTTGGCCCTTTTGTCCCAAAAATGGGTCCAAATTTGCACCCCCGGCCCTTTTGTCCCAAAAATGGTCCAAATTTGCACCCCCGGCCCTTTTGTCCCAAAAAAAAATTTGCACCCCCGGCCCTTTTGTCCCAAAAATGGTCCAAATTTGCACCCCCGGCCCTTTTGTCCCAAAAATGGTCCAAATTTGCACCCCCGGCCCTTTTGTCCCAAAAAATGGTCCAAATTTGCACCCCCGGCCCTTTTGTCCCAAAAATGGTCCAAATTTGCACCCCCGGCCCTTTAACCCAAAAATGGTCCAAATTTGCACCCCGGCCCTTTTAACCCAAAAATGACCCAAATTTGCACCCCCGGCCCTTTTGTCCCAAAAATGGTCCAAATTTGCACCCCCGGCCCTTTTGTCCCAAAAATGGTCCAAATTTGCACCCCCGGCCCTTTTGTCCCAAAAATGGTCCAAATTTGCACCCCCGGCCCTTTTGTCCCAAAAATGGTCCAAATTTGCACCCCGGCCCTTTTGTCCCAAAAATGGTCCAAATTTGCACCCCCGGCCCTTTTGTCCCAAAAATGGTCCAAATTTGCACCCCCGGCCCTTTTGTCCCAAAAATGGTCCAAATTTGCACCCCCGGCCCTTTTGTCCCAAAAATGGTCCAAATTTGCACCCCCGGCCCTTTTGTCCCAAAAATGCACCCCCGGCCCTTTTGTCCCAAAAATGGTCCAAATTTGCACCCCCGGCCCTTTTGTCCCAAAAATGGTCCAAATTTGCACCCCCGGCCCTTTTGTCCCAAAAATGGTCCAAATTTGCACCCCCGGCCCTTTTGTCCCAAAAATGGTCCAAATTTGCACCCCCGGCCCTTTTGTCCCAAAAATGGTTCCAAATTTGCACCCCCGGCCCTTTTAACCCAAAAATTGCAAATTTGCCCCCGGCCCTTTGTCCCAAAAATGTTCCAAATTTGCACCCCCGGCCCTTTTGTCCCAAAAATGGTCCAAATTTGCACCCCCGGCCCTTTTGTCCCAAAAATGGTCCAAATTTGCACCCCCGGCCCTTTTGTCCCAAAAATGGTCCAAATTTGCACCCCCGGCCCTTTTGTCCCAAAAATGGTCCAAATTTGCACCCCCGGCCCTTTTGTCCCAAAAATGGTCCAAATTTGCACCCCCGGCCCTTTTGTCCCAAAAATGGTCCAAATTTGCACCCCCGGCCCTTTTGTCCCAAAAATTGTCCAAATTTGCACCCCCGGCCCTTTTGTCCCAAAAATGGTCCAAATTTGCACCCCCGGCCCTTTAACCCCAAAATGGTCCAAATTTGCCCCCTGGCCCTTATAGCCCAAAAATGGTCCAAATTTGCACCCCCCGGCCCTTTTGTCCCAAAAATGGTCCAAATTTGCACCCCCGGACCTTTTGTCCCAAAAATGGTCCAAATTTGCACCCCCGGCCCTTTTGTCCCAAAATGGTTTTGTCCAAAAATGGTCCAAATTTGCACCCCCGCCCTTTTGTCCCAAAAATGGTCCAAATTTGCACCCCCGGCCCTTTTGTCCCAAAAATGGTCCAAATTTGCACCCCCGGCCCTTTTGTCCCAAAAATGGTCCAAATTTGCACCCCCGGCCCTTTTGTCCCAAAAATGGTCCAAATTTGCACCCCCGGCCCTTTTGTCCCAAAAATGGTCCAAATTTGCACCCCCGGCCCTTTTGTCCCAAAAATGGTCCAAATTTGCACCCCCGGCCCTTTTGTCCCAAAAATGGTCCAAATTTGCACCCCCGGCCCTTTTGTCCCAAAAATGGTCCAAATTTGCACCCCCGCCCTTTTGTCCCAAAAATGGTCCAAATTTGCACCCCCGGCCCTTTTGTCCCAAAAATGGTCCAAATTTGCACCCCCGGCCCTTTTGTCCCAAAAATGGTCCAAATTTGCACCCCCGGCCCTTTTGTCCCAAAAATGGTCCAAATTTGCACCCCCCCCGGCCCTTTTTTGTCCCAAAAATGGTCCAAATTTGCACCCCCGGCCCTTTTCCCAAAAATGGTCCAAATTTGCACCCCCGGCCCTTTTGTCCCAAAAATGGTCCAAATTTGCCCCCCCCCTTTGTCCCAAAAATGGTCCAAATTTGCACCCCCGGCCCTTTTGTCCCAAAAATGGTCCAAATTTGCACCCCCGGCCCTTTTGTCCCAAAAATGGTCCAAATTTGCACCCCCGGCCCTTTTGTCCCAAAAATGGTCCAAATTTGCACCCCCGGCCCTTTTGTCCCAAAAATGTCCAAAAATTTTTGCACCCCCGGCCCTTTTGTCCCAAAAATGGTCCAAATTTGCACCCCCGGCCCTTTTGTCCCAAAAATGGTCCAAATTTGCACCCCCGGCCCTTTTGTCCCAAAAATGGTCCAAATTTGCCCCCCCGGCCCTTTTGTAACCCAAAAAATGGTCCAAATTTGCACCCCCGGCCCTTTTGTCCCAAAAATGGTCCAAATTTGCACCCCCGGCCCTTTTGTCCCAAAAATGGTCCAAATTTGCACCCCCGGCCCTTTTGTCCCAAAAATGGTCCAAATTTGCACCCCCGGCCCTTTTGTCCCAAAAATGGTCCAAATTTGCACCCCCGGCCCTTTTGTCCCAAAAATGGTCCAAATTTGCACCCCCGGCCCTTTTGTCCCAAAAATGGTCCAAATTTGCACCCCCGGCCCTTTTGTCCCAAAAATGGTGGATGCTCCAAATTTGCACCCCCGGCCCTTTAACCCAAAAATGGTCCAAATTTGCACCCCCGGCCCTTTTGACCCAAAAATGGTCCAAATTTGCACCCCCGGCCCTTTTGTCCCAAAAATGGTCCAAATTTGCACCCCCGGCCCTTTTGTCCCAAAAATGGTCCAAATTTTGCACCCCCGGCCCTTTTGTCCCAAAAATGGTCCAAATTTGCACCCCCGGCCCTTTTGTCCCAAAAATGGTCCAAATTTGCACCCCCGGCCCTTTTGTCCCAAAAATGGTCCAAATTTGCACCCCCGGCCCTTTTGTCCCAAAAATGGTCCAAATTTGCACCCCCGGCCTTTTGTCCCAAAAATGGTCCAAATTTGCACCCCCGGCCCTTTTGTCCCAAAAATGGTCCAAATTTGCACCCCCGGCCCTTTTTGCACCCCCGGCCCTTTTGTCCCAAAAATGGTCCAAATTTGCACCCCCGGCCCTTTTGTCCCAAAAATGGTCCAAATTTGCACCCCCGGCCCTTTTGTCCCAAAAATGGTCCAAATTTGCACCCCCGGCCCTTTAACCCAAAAATGGTTCAAAAAATTGTCCCCCCCCGGCCCTTTTGTCCCAAAAATGGTCCAAATTTGCACCCCCGGCCCTTTTGTCCCAAAAATGGTCCAAATTTGCACCCCCGGCCCTTTTGTCCCAAAAATGGTCCAAATTTGCACCCCCGGCCCTTTTGTCCCAAAAATGGTCCAAATTTGCACCCCCCGGCCCTTTTGTCCCAAAAATGGTCCAAATTTGCAACCCCCGGCCCTTTTGTCCCAAAAATGGTCCAAATTTGCACCCCCGGCCCTTTTGTCCCAAAAATGGTCCAAATTTGCACCCCCGGCCCTTTTGTCCCAAAAATGGTCCAAATTTGCACCCCCGGCCCTTTTGTCCCAAAAATGGTCCAAATTTGCACCCCCGGCCCTTTTGTCCCAAAAATGGTTTAAAAATGGTCCAAATTTGCACCCCCGGCCCTTTTGTCCCAAAAATGGTCCAAATTTGCACCCCCGGCCCTTTTGTCCCAAAAAAAATGGTCCAAATTTGCACCCCCGGCCCTTTTAACCCAAAAATGGTCCAAATTTTGCACCCCCGGCCCTTTTGTCCCAAAAATGGTCCAAATTTGCACCCCCGGCCCTTTTGTCCCAAAAATGGTCCAAATTTGCACCCCCCCGGCCCTTTTGTCCCAAAAATGGTCCAAATTTGCACCCCCCCGGCCCTTTTGTCCCAAAAATGGTCCAAATTTGCACCCCCGGCCCTTTTGTCCCAAAAATGGTCCAAATTTTTGCACCCCCGGCCCTTTTGTCCCAAAAATGGTCCCCAAAAATTTTGCACCCCGGCCCTTTTGTCCCAAAAATGGTCCAAATTTGCACCCCCGGCCCTTTTGTCCCAAAAATGGTCCAAATTTGCACCCCCGGCCCTTTTGTCCCAAAAATGGTCCAAATTTGCACCCCCGGCCCTTTTGTCCCAAAAATGGTCCAAATTTGCACCCCCGGACCATTTGTCCCAAAAATAGTCCAAATTTGCACCCCCGACCCTTTTGTCCCAAAAATGGTTCAAAATGGTCCAAATTTGCACCCCCGGCCCTTTTGTCCCAAAAATGGTCCAAATTTGCACCCCCGGCCCTTTTGTCCCAAAAATGGTCCAAATTTGCACCCCCGGCCCTTTTGTCCCAAAAATGGTCCAAATTTGCACCCCCGGCCCTTTTGTCCCAAAAATGGTCCAAATTTGCACCCCCGGCCCTTTTGTCCCAAAAATGGTCCAAATTTGCACCCCCGGCCCTTTTGTCCCAAAAATTGGTCCAAATTTGCACCCCCCCTTTTGTCCCAAAAAATGGTCCAAATTGCACCCCCCCCCGGCCCTTTTGTCCCAAAAATGGTCCAAATTTGCACCCCCGGCCCTTTTGTCCCAAAAATGGTCCAAATTTGCACCCCCGGCCCTTTTGTCCCAAAAATGGTCCAAATTTGCACCCCCGGCCCTTTTGTCCCAAAAATGGTCCAAATTTGCACCCCCCCCCGGCCCTTTTGTCCCAAAAATGGTCCAAATTTGCACCCCCGGCCCTTTTGTCCCAAAAATGGTGCAAATTTGCACCCCCGGCCCTTTTGTCCCAAAAATGGTCCAAATTTGCACCCCCGGCCCTTTTGTCCCAAAAATGGTCCAAATTTGCACCCCCGGCCCTTTTGTCCCAAAAATGGTCCAAATTTGCACCCCCGGCCCTTTTGTCCCAAAAATGGTCCAAATTTGCACCCCCGGCCCTTTTGTCCCAAAAATGGTCCAAATTTGCACCCCCGGCCCTTTTGTCAAAAAAATGGTCCAAATTTGCACCCCCGGCCCTTTTGTCCCAAAAATGGTCCAAATTTGCACCCCCGGCCCTTTTGTCCCAAAAATGGTCCAAATTTGCACCCCCGGCCCTTTTGTCCCAAAAATGGTCCAAATTTGCACCCCCGGCCCTTTTGTCCCAAAAAAAAATGGTCCAAATTTGCACCCCCGGCCCTTTTGTCCCAAAAATGGTCCAAATTTGCACCCCCGGCCCTTTTGTCCCAAAAATGGTCCAAATTTGCACCCCCGGCCCTTATAACCCAAAAATGGTCCAAATTTGCACCCCCGGCCCTTTTGTCCCAAAAATGGTCCAAATTTGCACCCCCGGCCCTTTTGTCCCAAAAATGGTCCAAATTTGCACCCCCGGCCCTTTTGTCCCAAAAATGGTCCAAATTTGCACCCCCGGCCCTTTTGTCCCAAAAATGGTCCAAATTTGCACCCCCGGCCCTTTTGTCCCAAAAATGGTCCAAATTTGCACCCCCGGCCCTTTTGTCCCAAAAATGGTCCAAATTTGCACCCCCCCCTTTTGTCCCAAAAATGGTCCAAATTTGCACCCCCGCCCCTTATGAAAATTTGCACCCCGGCCCTTTTGTCCCAAAAATGGTCCAAATTTGCACCCCCGGCCCTTTTGTCCCAAAAATGGTCCAAATTTGCACCCCCCGGCCCTTTTGTCCCAAAAATGGTCCAAATTTGGTTTTTCCCAAAAATGGTCCAAATTTGCACCCCCCGCCCTTTTGTCCCAAAAATGGTCCAAATTTGCACCCCCGGCCCTTTTGTCCCAAAAATGGTCCAAATTTGCACCCCCGGCCCTTATAACCCAAAAATGGTCCAAATTTGCACCCCGGCCCTTTTGTCCCAAAAATAGTCCAAATTTGCACCCCCGGCCCTTTGTCCCAAAAATGGTCCAAATTTGCACCCCCGGCCCTTTTGTCCAAAAATGGTCCAAATTTGCACCCCCGGCCCTTTTGTCCCAAAAATGGTCCAAATTTGCACCCCCGGCCCTTTTGTCCCAAAAATGGTCCAAATTTGCACCCCGGCCCTTTTGTCCCAAAAAAATGGTCCAAATTTGCACCCCCGGCCCTTTTGTCCCAAAAATGGTCCAAATTTGCACCCCCGGCCCTTATAACCCAAAAATGGTCCAAATTTGCACCCCCGGCCCTTTTGTCCCAAAAATGGTCCAAATTTGCACCCCCGGCCCTTTTGTCCCAAAAATGGTCCAAATTTGCACCCCCGGCCCTTTTGTAACCCAAAAATGGTCCAAATTTGCACCCCCGGCCCTTATAACCAAAAAATGGTCCAAATTTGCACCCCCGGCCCTTTTGTCCCAAAAATGGTCCAAATTTGCACCCCCGGCCCTTTTGTCCCAAAAATGGTCCAAATTTGCACCCCCGGCCCTTTTGTGCCCAAAATGGTCCAAATTTGCACCCCCGGCCCTTTAACCCAAAAATGGTCCAAATTTGCACCCCCGGCCCTTTTGTCCCAAAAATGGTCCAAATTTGCACCCCCGGCCCTTTTGTCCCAAAAATGGTCCAAATTTGCACCCCCGGCCCTTTTGTCCCAAAAATGGTCCAAATTTGCACCCCCGGCCCTTTTGTCCCAAAAATGGTCCAAATTTGCACCCCCGGCCCTTTTAACCCCAAAAATGGTGCCAAATTTGCACCCCCGGCCCTTTTGTCCCAAAAATGGTCCAAATTTGCACCCCCGGCCCTTTTGTCCCAAAAATGGTCCAAATTTGCACCCCCCCCCTTTTGTCCCAAAAATGGTCCAAATTTGCACCCCCGCCCTTTTGTCCCAAAAATGGTCCAAATTTGCACCCCCGGCCCTTTTGTCCCAAAAATGGTCCAAATTTGCACACCCCCGGCCCTTTTGTCCCAAAAATGGTCCAAATTTGCACCCCCGGCCCTTATAACCCAAAAATGGTCCAAATTTGCACCCCCGGCCCTTTTGTCCCAAAAATGGTCCAAATTTGCACCCCCGGCCCTTTTGTCCCAAAAATGGTCCAAATTTGCACCCCGGCCCTTTTGTCCCAAAAATGTCCAAATTTGCACCCCCGGCCCTTTTGTCCCAAAAATGGTCCAAATTTGCACCCCCGGCCCTTTTGTCCCAAAAATGGTCCAAATTTGCACCCCCGGCCCTTTTGTCCCAAAAATGGTCCAAATTTGCACCCCCGGCCCTTTTTCCCCCAAAATTGTCCCCCCGGCCCTTTTTGTCCCAAAAATGGTCCAAATTTGCACCCCCGGCCCTTTTGTCCCAAAAATGGTCCAAATTTGCACCCCCGGCCCTTTTGTCCCAAAAATGGTCCAAATTTGCACCCCCGGCCCTTTTGTCCCAAAAATGGTCCAAATTTGCACCCCCGGCCCTTATAACCCAAAAATGGTCCAAATTTGCAAAACCCAAAAATGGTCCAAATTTGCACCCCCGGCCCTTTTGTCCCAAAAATGGTCCAAAATTTGCACCCCCGGCCCTTTTGTCCAAATTTGCACCCCCGCCCTTGGTCCAAATTTGCACCCCCGGCCCTTTTGTCCCAAAAATGGTCCAAATTTGCACCCCCGGCCCTTTTGTCCCAAAAATGGTCCAAATTTGCACCCCCGGCCCTTTTGTCCCAAAAATGGTCCAAATTTGCACCCCCCCCTTTTGTCCCAAAAATGGTCCAAATTTGCACCCCCGGCCCTTTTGTCCCAAAAATGGTCCAAATTTGCACCCCCGGCCCTTTTGTCCCAAAAATGGTCCAAATTTGCACCCCCGGCCCTTTTGTCCCAAAAATGGTCCAAATTTGCACCCCCGGCCCTTTTGTCCCAAAAATGGTCCAAATTTGCACCCCCGTCCCTTTTGTCCCAAAAATGGTCCAAATTTGCCACCTGGCCCTTTTGTCCCAAAAAATGGTCCAAATTTGCACCCCCGGCCCTTTTGTCCCAAAAATGGTCCAAATTTGCACCCCCGGCCCTTTTGTCCCAAAAATGGTCCAAATTTGCACCCCCCTTTTGGCCCTTTTGTCCCAAAAATGGTCCAAAAAATTTGCACCCCCGGCCCTTTTGTCCCAAAAATGGTCCAAATTTGCACCCCCCGGCCCTTTTGTCCCAAAAATGGTCCAAATTTGCACCCCCGGCCCTTATAACCCAAAAATGGTCCAAATTTGCACCCCCGGCCCTTTTGTCCCAAAAATGGTCCAAATTTGCACCCCCGGCCCTTTTGTCCCAAAAATGGTCCAAATTTGCACCCCCGGCCCTTTTGTCCCAAAAATGGTCCAAATTTGCACCCCCGGCCCTTTTGTCCCAAAAATGGTCCAAATTTGCACCCCCCCTTTGGCCCTTTTGTCCCAAAAATGGTCCAAATTTGCACCCCCGCCCTTTTAACCCAAAAATGGTCCAAATTTGCACCCCCGGCCCTTTTCCCAAAAATGGTCCAAATTTGCACCCCGGCCTTTTGTCCCAAAAATGGTGCAAAAATTTTTGCACCCCCGGCCCTTATAACCCAAAAATGGTCCAAATTTGCACCCCCGCCCTTTTGTCCCAAAAATGGTCCAAATTTGCACCCCCGGCCCTTTTGTCCCAAAAATGGTCCAAATTTGCACCCCCCGCCCTTTTGTCCCAAAAATGGTCCAAATTTGCACCCCCGGCCCTTTTGTCCCAAAAATGGTCCAAATTTGCACCCCCGGCCCTTTTGTCCCAAAAATGGTCCAAATTTGCACCCCCGGCCCTTTTGTCCCAAAAATGGTCCAAATTTGCACCCCCGGCCCTTTTAACCCAAAAATGGTCCAAATTTGCACCCCCGGCCCTTTTGTCCCAAAAATGGTCCAAATTTGCACCCCCGGCCCTTTTGTCCCAAAAATGGTCCAAATTTGCACCCCGGCCCTTTTGTCCCAAAAATGGTCCAAATTTGCACCCCCGGCCCTTTTGTCCCAAAAATGGTCCAAATTTGCACCCCCGGCCCTTTTGTCCAAAAATGGTCCAAATTTGCACCCCCGGCCCTTTTGTCCCAAAAATGGTCCAAATTTGCACCCCCGCCCTTTTGTCCCAAAAAATGGTCCAAATTTGCACCCCCGGCCTTTTGTCCCAAAAATGGTCCAAATTTGCACCCCCGGTCCCTGGTCCAAATTTGCACCCCCGGCCCTTTTGTCCCAAAAATGGTCCAAATTTGCACCCCCCCTTTTGCCCTTTTGTCCCAAAAATGGTCCAAATTTGCAAATTTGCCCCCCGGCCCTTTTAACCCAAAAATGGTCCAAATTTGCACCCCCGGCCCTTTAACCCCAAAAATGGTCCAAATTTGCACCCCCGGCCCTTTTGTCCCAAAAATGGTCCAAATTTGCACCCCCGGCCCTTTGCACCCCCCCCCGGCCCTTTTGTCCCAAAAATGGTCCAAATTTGCACCCCGGCCCTTTTGTCCCAAAAATGGTCCAAATTTGCACCCCCGGCCCTTTTGTCCCAAAAATGGTCCAAATTTGCACCCCCGGCCTTTTGTCCCAAAAATGGTCCAAATTTGCACCCCCCGGCCCTTTTGTCCCAAAAATGGTCCAAATTTGCACCCCCGCCCTTTTGTCCCAAAAATGGTCCAAATTTGCACCCCCGGCCCTTTTGTCCCAAAAATGGTCCAAATTTGCACCCCCGGCCCTTTTGTCCCAAAAATGGTCCAAATTTGCACCCCCGGCCCTTTTAACCCAAAAATGGTCCAAATTTGCACCCCCGGCCCTTTTGTCCCAAAAATGTCCAAATTTGCACCCCCCGGCCCTTTTGTCCCAAAAATGGTCCAAATTTGGTTTTGTCCAAAAATTTTTGCACCCCCGGCCCTTTTGTCCCAAAAATGGTCCAAATTTGCACCCCCGGCCCTTTTGTCCCAAAAATGGTCCAATTTGCACCCCCGGCCCTGGTCCAAAAATTTTTGCACCCCCGGCCCTTTTGTCCCAAAAATGGTCCAAATTTGCACCCCCGGCCCTTTTGTCCCAAAAATGGTCCAAATTTGCACCCCCGGCCCTTTTGTCCCAAAAATGGTCCAAATTTGCACCCCCGGCCCTTTTGTCCCAAAAATGGTCCAAATTTGCACCCCCGGCCCTTTTGTCCCAAAAATGGTCCAAATTTGCACCCCCGGCCCTTTTGTCCCAAAAATGGTCCAAATTTGCACCCCGGCCCTTTTGTCCCCCACCCCCGCCCTTTTGTCCCAAAAATGGTCCAAATTTGCACCCCCGGCCCTTTTGTCCCAAAAATGGTCCAAATTTGCACCCCCGGCCCTTTTGTCCCAAAAATGGTCCAAATTTGCACCCCCGGCCCTTTTGTCCCAAAAATGGTCCAAATTTGCACCCCCGGCCCTTATAACCCAAAAATGGTCCAAATTTGCACCCCCGGCCCTTTTGTCCCAAAAATGGTCCAAATTTGCACCCCCCCTAACCCTTTTGTCCCAAAAATGGTCCAAATTTGCACCCCCGGCCCTTTTGTCCCAAAAATGGTCCAAATTTGCACCCCCGGCCCTTTTGTCCCAAAAATGGTCCAAATTTGCACCCCCGGCCCTTTTGTCCCAAAAATGGTCCAAATTTGCACCCCCGGCCCTTTTGTCCCAAAAATGGTCCAAATTTGCACCCCCGGCCCTTTTGTCCCAAAAAAATGGTCCAAAAAATTCCAAATTTGCCCCCCCGGCCCTTTTGTCCCAAAAATGGTCCAAATTTGCACCCCCCCAAAAATTTGCAAATTTGCACCCCCCTTTTGGCCCTTTTGTCCCAAAAATGGTCCAAATTTGCACCCCCGGCCCTTTTGTCCCAAAAATGGTCCAAATTTGCACCCCCGGCCCTTTTGTCCCAAAAATGGTCCAAATTTGCACCCCCGGCCCTTATAACCCAAAAATGGTCCAAATTTGCACCCCCGGCCCTTTTGTCCCAAAAATGGTCCAAATTTGCACCCCCGGCCCTTTTGTCCCAAAAATGGTC
>CM053037.1:98499548-98512048 GCA_028564925.1 Lithobates sylvaticus | reverse complement strand
ACCCCCGGCCCTTTTGTCCCAAAAATGGTCCAAATTTGCACCCCCGGCCCTTTTGTCCCAAAAATGGTCCAAATTTGCACCCCCGGCCCTTATCACCCAAAAATGGTCCAAATTTGCACCCCCGGCCCTTTTGTCCCAAAAATGGTCCAAATTTGCACCCCCGGCCCTTTTGTCCCAAAAATGGTCCAAATTTGCACCCCGGCCCTTTTGTCCCAAAAATGGTCCAAATTTGCACCCCCGGCCCTTGTCCCAAAAATGGTCCAAATTTGCACCCCGGCCCTTTTGTCCCAAAAATGGTCCAAATTTGCACCCCCGGCCCTTTTGTCCCAAAAATGGTCCAAATTTGCACCCCCGGCCCTTTTGTCCCAAAAATGGTCCAAATTTGCACCCCCGGCCCTTTTGTACCAAAAATGGTCCAAATTTGCACCCCCGGCCCTTTTGTCCCAAAAATGGTCCAAATTTGCACCCCCGGCCCTTTTGTCCCAAAAATGGTCCAAATTTGCACCCCCGGCCCTTTTGTCCCAAAAATGGTCCAAATTTGCACCCCCGGCCCTTTTGTCCAAAAATGGTCCAAATTTGCACCCCCGGCCCTTTTGTAAAAAAAATGGTCCAAATTTGCACCCCCGCCCTTTTGTCCCAAAAATGGTCCAAATTTGCACCCCGGCCCTTTGTCACAAAAATGGTCCAAATTTGCACCCCCCCCTTTTGCCCTTTCCAATTGTCCCTAAAAATGGTCCAAATTTGCACCCCCGGCCCTTTTGTCCCAAAAATGGTCCAAATTTGCACCCCCGGCCCTTTTGTCCCAAAAATGGTCCAAATTTGCACCCCCGGCCCTTTTGTCCCAAAAATGGTCCAAATTTGCACCCCCGCCCTTTTGTCCAAAAATGGTCCAAATTTGCACCCCCCCGGCCCTTTTGTCCCAAAAATGGTCCAAATTTGCACCCCCGGCCCTTTTGTCCCAAAAATGGTCCAAATTTGCACCCCCGGCCCTTTTGTCCCAAAAAATGGTCCAAATTTGCACCCCCGGCCCTTTTGTCCCAAAAAAAATGGTCCAAATTTGCACCCCGGCCCTTTTGTCCCAAAAATGGTCCAAATTTGCACCCCCGGCCCTTTTGTCCCAAAAATGGTCCAAATTTGCACCCCCGGCCCTTTTGTCCCAAAAATGGTCCAAATTTGCACCCCCGGCCCTTTTGTCCCAAAAATGGTCCAAATTTGCACCCCCGGCCCTTTTGTCCCAAAAATGGTCCAAATTTGCACCCCACGGCCCTTTTGTCCCAAAAATGGTCCAAATTTGCACCCCCGGCCCTTATGTCCCAAAAATGGTTCAAAATTTGCACCCCCCCCGGCCCTTTTGTCCCAAAAATGGTCCAAATTTGCACCCCCGGCCCTTTTGTCCCAAAAATGGTCCAAATTTGCACCCCCGGCCCTTTTGTCCCAAAAATGGTCCAAATTTGCACCCCCGGCCCTTTTGTCCCAAAAATGGTCCAAATTTGCACCCCCCGGCCCTTTTCCCAAAAATGGTCCCAAAAATTTGCACCCCCGGCCCTTTTGTCCAAAAATGGTCCAAATTTGCACCCCCCCGCCCTTTTGTCCCAAAAATGGTCCAAATTTGCACCCCCGGCCCTTTTGTCCCAAAAATGGTCCAAATTTGCACCCCCGGCCCTTTTAACCCAAAAATGGTCCAAATTTGCACCCCCGGCCCTTTTGTCCCAAAAATGGTCCAAATTTGCACCCCCGGCCCTTTTGTCCCAAAAATGGTCCAAAAATTTGCACCCCCGGCCCTTTTGTCCCAAAAATGGTCCAAATTTGCACCCCCGGCCCTTTTGTCCCAAAAAGGTCCAAATTTGCACCCCCGCCCTTTTGTCCCAAAAATGGTCCAAATTTGCACCCCCGGCCCTTTTAACCCAAAAATGGTCCAAATTTGCACCCCCGCCCTTTTGTCCCAAAAATGGTCCAAATTTGCACCCCCGGCCCTTTTGTCCCAAAAATGGTCCAAATTTGCACCCCCGGCCCTTTTGTCCCAAAAATGGTCCAAATTTGCACCCCGGCCCTTTTGTCCCAAAAATGGTCCAAATTTGCACCCCCGGCCCTTTTGTCCCAAAAATGGTCCAAATTTGCACCCCCGGCCCCTTTGTCCCAAAAATGGTCCAAATTTGCACCCCCGGCCCTTTTGTCCCAAAAATGGTCCAAATTTGCACCCCCGGCCCTTTTGTCCCAAAAATGGTCCAAATTTGCACCCCCGGCCCTTTTGTCCAAAAATGGTCCAAATTTGCACCCCCGGCCCTTTTGTCCCAAAAATGGTCCAAATTTGCACCCCCGGCCCTTTTGTCCCAAAATTGCACCCCCGGCCCTTTTGTCCCAAAAATGGTCCAAATTTGCACCCCCGGCCCTTATAACCCAAAAATGGTTCAAATGCACCCCCGTTTTGACCCAAAAATGACCAAATTTGCACCCCCGGCCCTTTTGTCCCAAAAATGGTCCAAATTTGCACCCCGGCCCTTTTGTCCCAAAAATGGTCCAAATTTGCACCCCCGGCCCTTTTGTCCCAAAAATGGTCCAAATTTGCACCCCCGGCCCTTTTGTCCCAAAAATGGTCCAAATTTGCACCCCCGGCCCTTTTGTCCCAAAAATGGTCCAAATTTGCACCCCCGGCCCTTATAACCCAAAAATGGTCCAAAATGACAAAATTTGCACCCCTAACCCTTTTGTCCCAAAAATGGTCCAAATTTGCACCCCCGGCCCTTTTGTCCCAAAAATGGTCCAAATTTGCACCCCCGGCCCTTTTGTCCCAAAAATGGTCCAAATTTGCACCCCCCTTTTGCCCTTTTGTCCCAAAAATGGTCCAAATTTGCAAAAAATTTGCCAAATTTGCACCCCCGGCCCTTTTGTCCCAAAAATGGTCCAAATTTGCACCCCCGGCCCTTTTGTCCCAAAAATGGTCCAAATTTGCACCCCCGGCCCTTTTGTCCCAAAAATGGTCCAAATTTGCACCCCCGGCCCTTTTGTCCCAAAAATGGTCCAAATTTGCACCCCCGGCCCTTATAACCCAAAAATGGTCCAAATTTGCACCCCGGCCCTTTTGTCCCAAAAATGGTCCAAATTTGCACCCCCGCCCTTTTGTCCCAAAAATGGTCCAAATTTGTCCAAATTTGCACCCCCGGCCCTTTTGTCCCAAAAATGGTCCAAATTTGCCAAATTTGCCCCCCGGCCCTTTTGTCCCAAAAATGGTCCAAATTTGCACCCCCGGCCCTTTTGTCCCAAAAATGGTCCAAATTTGCACCCCCGGCCCTTTTGTCCCAAAAATGGTCCAAATTTGCACCCCCGGCCCTTTTGTCCCAAAAATGGTCCAAATTTGCACCCCCGGCCCTTTTGTCCCAAAAATGGTCCAAATTTGCACCCCAACCCTTTTGTCCCAAAAATGGTCCAAATTTGCACCCCCGGCCCTTTTGTCCCAAAAATGGTCCAAATTTGCACCCCCGGCCCTTTGTCCCAAAAATGGTCCAAATTTGCACCCCCGGCCCTTTTGTCCCAAAAAATGGTCCAAATTTGCACCCCCGGCCCTTTTGTCCCAAAAATGGTCCAAATTTGCACCCCCGGCCCTTTTGTCCCAAAAATGGTCCAAATTTGCACCCCCGGCCCTTTTGTCCCAAAAATGGTCCAAATTTGCACCCCCGGCCCTTTTGTCCCAAAAATGGTCCAAATTTGCACCCCCGGCCCTTTTGTCCCAAAAATGGTCCAAATTTGCACCCCCGGCCCTTTTGTCCCAAAAATGGTCCAAATTTGCACCCCCGGCCCTTTTGTCCCAAAAATGGTCCAAATTTGCACCCCCGGCCCTTTTGTCCCAAAAATGGTCCAAATTTGCACCCCCGGCCCTTTTGTCCCAAAAATGGTCCAAATTTGCACCCCCGGCCCTTTTGTCCCAAAAATGGTCCAAATTTGCACCCCCGGCCCTTTTGTCCCAAAAATGGTCCAAATTTGCACCCCCGGCCCTTTTGTCCCAAAAATGGTCCAAATTTGCACCCCCGGCCCTTTAACCCAAAAATGGTCCAAATTTGCACCCCCGCCCTTTTGTCCCAAAAATGGTCCAAATTTGCACCCCCGGCCCTTTTGTCCCAAAAATGGTCCAAATTTGCACCCCCGGCCCTTTTGTCCCAAAAATGGTCCAAATTTGCACCCCCCCGGCCCTTTTAACCCAAAAATGGTTTCCAAAATTTTTGCACCCCCGGCCCTTTTGTCCCAAAAATGGTCCAAATTTGCCCCCGGCCCTTTTGTCCCAAAAATGGTCCAAATTTGCACCCCCGGCCCTTTTGTCCCAAAAATGGTCCAAATTTGCACCCCCGGCCCTTATAACCCAAAAATGGTCCAAATTTGCACCCCCGGCCCTTTTGTCCCAAAAATGGTCCAAATTTGCACCCCCGGCCCTTTTGTCCCAAAAATGGTCCAAATTTGCACCCCCGGCCCTTTTGTCCCAAAAATGGTCCAAATTTGCACCCCCGGCCCTTTTGTCCCAAAAATGGTCCAAATTTGCACCCCCGGCCCTTTTGTCCCAAAAATGGTCCAAATTTTGCACCCCCGGCCCTTTGCAACCCCTTCGCCCTTTTGTCCCAAAAATGGTCCAAATTTGCACCCCCGGCCCTTTTGTCCCAAAAATGGTCCAAATTTGCACCCCCGGCCCTTTTGTCCCAAAAATGGTCCAAATTTGCACCCCCAAATTTGCACCCCGGCCCTTTTAACCCAAAAAAATGGTCCAAATTTGCACCCCCCCGCCCTTTTGTCCCAAAAATGGTCCAAATTTGCACCCCCGGCCCTTTTGTCCCAAAAATGGTCCAAATTTGCACCCCCGGCCCTTTTGTCCCAAAAATGGTCCAAATTTGCACCCCCGGCCCTTTTGTCCCAAAAATGGTCCAAATTTGCACCCCCCCCCCTTTTGTCCCAAAAATGGTCCAAATTTGCACCCCCGGCCCTTTTGTCCCAAAAATGGTCCAAATTTGCACCCCCGGCCCTTTTAACCCAAAAATGGTCCAAATTTGCACCCCCGCACCCCCGGCCCTTTTGTCCCAAAAATGGTCCAAATTTGCACCCCCGGCCCTTTTGTCCCAAAAATGGTCCAAATTTGCACCCCCGGCCCTTTTGTCCCAAAAATGGTCCAAATTTGCACCCCCGGCCCCTTTTAACCAAAAATTTTGCACCCCCGGCCCTTTTGTCCCAAAAATAGTCCAAATTTGCACCCCCGGCCCTTTTGTCCCAAAAATGGTCCAAATTTGCACCCCCGGCCCTTTTGTCCCAAAAATGGTCCAAATTTGCACCCCCGGCCCTTTTGTCCCAAAAATGGTTCAAATTTGCACCCCCGGCCCTTATAACCCAAAAATGGTCCAAATTTGCACCCCCGGCCCTTTTGTCCCAAAAATGGTCCAAATTTGCACCCCCGGCCCTTTTGTCCCAAAAATGGTCCAAATTTGCACCCCCGGCCCTTTTGTCCCAAAAATGGTCCAAATTTGCACCCCCGGCCCTTTTGTCCCAAAAATGGTCCAAATTTGCACCCCCCCCTTTTGTCCCAAAAATGGTCCAAATTTGCACCCCCGGCCCTTTTGTCCCAAAAATGGTCCAAATTTGCACCCCCGGCCCTTTTGTCCCAAAAATGGTCCAAATTTGCACCCCGGCCCTTTTGTCCCAAAAATGGTCCAAATTTGCACCCCCCGGCCCTTAAATTTGTCCCAAAAATGGTTTGCAAAATGACCAAATTTGCACCCCCGGCCCTTTTGTCCCAAAAAATGGTTTTGTCCAAAAATTTTTGCACCCCCGGCCCTTTTCTCCCAAAAATGGTCCAAATTTGCACCCCCGACCCTTTTGTCCCAAAAATGGTCCAAATTTGCACCCCCGGCCCTTTTGTCCCAAAAATGGTCCAAATTTGCACCCCCGGCCTTTTGTCCCAAAAATGGTCCAAATTTGCACCCCCGGCCCTTTAACCCAAAAATGGTTCAAAATGGTTGCCAAAAAAAAATGGTCCAAATTTGCACCCCCGGCCCTTTTGTCCCAAAAATGGTCCAAATTTGCACCCCCGGCCCTTTTGTCCCAAAAATGGTCCAAATTTGCACCCCCGGCCCTTTTGTCCAAAAATGGTCCAAATTTGCACCCCCGTCCAAAAATGGTCCAATTTGCACCCCCGGCCCTTTTGTCCCAAAAATGGTCCAAATTTGCACCCCCGGCCCTTTTGTCCCAAAAATGGTCCAAATTTGCACCCCCGGCCCTTTTGTAACCCAAAAATGGTCAAAATGACAAAATTGCACCCCCGGCCCTTTTGTCCCAAAAATGGTCCAAATTTGCACCCCCGGCCCTTTTGTCCCAAAAATGGTCCAAATTTGCACCCCCGGCCTTTTGTCCCAAAAATGGTCCCAAAAATGGTCCAAATTTGCACCCCCGGCCCTTTTGTCCCAAAAATGGTCCAAATTTGCACCCCCGGCCCTTTTGTCCCAAAAATGGTCCAAATTTGCACCCCCGGCCCTTTTGTCCCAAAAATGGTCCAAATTTGCACCCCCGGCCCTTTTAACCCAAAAATGGTTCAAAATGACCAAATTTGCACCCCCCCCTTTTGTCCCAAAAATGGTCCAAATTTGCACCCCCGGCCCCCCAAAAAATGCCAAATTTGCCTTTTGTCCCAAAAATGGTCCAAATTTGCACCCCCGGCCCTTTTGTCCCAAAAATGGTCCAAATTTGCACCCCCGGCCCTTTTGTCCCAAAAATGGTCCAAATTTGCACCCCCGGCCCTTTTGTCCCAAAAATGGTCCAAATTTGCACCCCCGGCCCTTTTGTCCCAAAAATGGTCCAAATTTGCACCCCCGGCCCTTTTGTCCCAAAAATGGTCCAAATTTGCACCCCCGGCCCTTTTGTCCCAAAAAATGGTCCAAATTTGCACCCCGGCCCTTTTGTCCCTTTTGTCCCAAAAATGGTCCAAATTTGCACCCCGGCCCTTTTAGTCCCAAAAAATGGTTTTGTCCCAAAAATGGTCCAAATTTGCACCCCCCTTTTGTCCCAAAAATGGTCCCCCCCGGCCCTTTGTCCCAAAAAATGGTCCAAATTTGCACCCCGGCCCTTTGTCCCAAAAATGGTCCCTTGCACCCCGGCCCTTTGTCCCAAAAATGGTCCAAATTTCCACCCCCGGCCCTTTTGTCCCAAAAATGGTCCAAATTTGCACCCCCGGCCCTTATAACCCAAAAATGGTCCAATTTGCAAAAAATGTGACCAAATTTGCACCCCTAACCCTTTTGTCCCAAAAATGGTCCAAATTTGCACCCCCGGCCCTTTTGTCCCAAAAATGGTCCAAATTTGCACCCCCGGCCCTTTTGTCCCAAAAATGGTCCAAATTTGCACCCCCCACCCTTTTGTCCCAAAAATGGTCCAAATTTGCACCCCCGGCCCTTTTGTCCCAAAAATGGTCCAAATTTGCACCCCCGGCCCTTTTGTCCCAAAAATGGTCCAAATTTGCACCCCCGGCCCTTTTGTCCAAAAATGGTCCAAATTTGCACCCCCGGCCCTTTTGTCCCAAAAATGGTCCAAATTTGCACCCCCCCGGCCCTTTTGTCCTAAAAATGGTCCAAATTTGCACCCCCGGCCCTTTTGTCCCAAAAATGGTCCAAATTTGCACCCCCGGCCCTTATAACCCAAAATGGTCCAAATTTGTACCCGGCCCTTTTGTCCCAAAAATGGTCCAAATTTGCACCCCTAACCCTTTTGTCCCAAAAATGGTCCAAATTTGCACCCCCGGCCCTTTTGTCCCAAAAATGGTCCAAATTTGCACCCCCGGCCCTTTTGTCCCAAAAATGGTCCAAATTTGCACCCCCGGCCCTTTTGTCCCAAAAATGGTCCAAATTTGCACCCCCCCCAAATTTGCCCCCCGGCCCTTTTGTCCCAAAAATGGTCCAAATTTGCACCCCCGGCCCTTTTGTCCCAAAAATGGTCCAAATTTGCACCCCCGGCCCTTTTAACCCAAAAATGGTTTTGCACCCCAACGGCCCTTTTGTCCCAAAAATGGTCCAAATTTGCACCCCCGGCCCTTTTGTCCCAAAAATTGTCCAAATTTGCACCCCCGGCCCTTTTGTCCCAAAAATGGTCCAAATTTGCACCCCCGGCCCTTTTGTCCCAAAAATGGTCCAAATTTGCACCCCCGGCCCTTTTGTCCCAAAAATGGTTTTGTCCCAAAAATGACCAAATTTGCACCCCCGGCCCTTTTGTCCCAAAAAAATGGTCCAAATTTGCACCCCCGGCCCTTTTGTCCCAAAAATGGTCCAAATTTGCACCCCCGGCCCTTTTGTCCCAAAAATGGTCCAAATTTGCACCCCGGCCCTTTTGTCCCAAAAATGGTCCAAATTTGCACCCCCGGCCCTTTTGTCCCAAAAATGGTCCAAATTTGCACCCCCGGCCCTTATAACCCAAAAATTTTGTCCCAAAAATGGTCCAAATTTGCACCCCCGGACCTTTTGTCCCAAAAAATGGTCCAAATTTGCACCCCCGGCCCTTTTGTACTAAAAATGGTCCAAATTTGCACCCCCGGCCCTTTTGTCCCAAAAATGGTCCAAATTTGCACCCCCCGGCCCTTTTGTCCCAAAAATGGTCCAAATTTGCACCCCCGGCCCTTTTGTCCCAAAAATGGTCCAAAATTTTGCACCCCCGGCCCTTTTGTCCCAAAAATGGTCCAAATTTGCACCCCCGGCCCTTTTGTCCTAAAAATGGTCCAAATTTGCACCCCCGGCCCTTTTGTCCCAAAAATGGTTTTGTCCCAAAAAAAAAATGGTCCAAATTTGCACCCCCGGCCTTTTGTCCCAAAAATGGTCCAAATTTGCACCCCACCCCCGGGCCCTTTTGTCCCAAAAATGGTCCAAATTTGCACCCCCCGGCCCTTATAACCCAAAAATGGTCCAAATTTGCACCCCCGGCCCTTTTGTCCCAAAAAAATGGTCCAAATTTGCACCCCCGGCCCTTTTGTCCAAAAATGGTCCAAATTTGCACCCCCGGCCCTTTTGTCCCAAAAATGGTCCAAATTTGCACCCCCGGCCCTTATAACCCAAAAATGGTCCAAATTTGCACACCCCCGGCCCTTTTGTCCCAAAAATGGTCCAAATTTGCACCCCCGCCCTTTTGTCCCAAAAATGGTCCAAATTTGCACCCCCCCGCCCTTTTGTCCCAAAAATGGTCCAAATTTGCACCCCCGGCCCTTTTGTCCCAAAAATGGTCCAAATTTTTGCACCCCCGGCCCTTTTGTCCCAAAAATGGTCCAAATTTGCACCCCGGCCCTTTTGTCCCAAAAATGGTCCAAATTTGCACCCCCGGCCCTTTTGTCCCAAAAATGGTTCAAATTTGCACCCCCGGCCCTTTTGTCCCAAAAAATGGTCCAAATTTGCACCCCCGGCCCTTATAACCCAAAAATGGTTCAAAATGACCAAATTTGCACCCCTAACCCTTTTGTCCCAAAAATGGTCCAAATTTGCACCCCCGGCCCTTTTGTCCCAAAAATGGTCCAAATTTGCACCCCGGCCCTTTTAACCCAAAAATGGTCCAAATTTGCACCCCCGGCCCTTTTGTCCCAAAAATGGTCCAAATTTGCACCCCCGGCCCTTTTGTCCCAAAAATGGTCCAAATTTGCACCCCCGGCCCTTTTGTCCCAAAAATGGTCCAAATTTGCACCCCCGGCCCTTTTGTCCCAAAAATGGTCCAAATTTGCACCCCCGCCCTTTTGTCCCAAAAATGGTCCAAATTTGCACCCCCGGCCCTTTTGTCCCAAAAATGGTCCAAATTTGCACCCCCGGCCCTTTTGTCCCAAAAATGGTCCAAATTTGCACCCCCGGCCCTTTTGTCCCAAAAAAATGGTCCAAATTTGCACCCCCGGCCCTTTTGTCCCAAAAATGGTCCAAATTTGCACCCCCGGCCCTTTTGTCCCAAAAATGGTCCAAATTTGCACCCCCCCGGCCCTTTTGTCCCAAAAATGGTCCAAATTTGCACCCCCCCAAAAATGGCCCTTTTGTCCCAAAAAATGGTCCAAATTTGCACCCCCGGCCCTTTTAACCCAAAAATGGTCCAAATTTGCACCCCGGCCCTTTTGTCCCAAAAATGGTCCAAATTTGCACCCCCGGCCCTTTTGTCCCAAAAATGGTCCAAATTTGCACCCCCGGCCCTTTTGTCCCAAAAATGGTCCAAATTTGCACCCCCGGCCCTTTTGTCCCAAAAATGGTTCAAAATTTTTGCACCCCAAACTGTCCAAATTTGCACCCCCGGCCCTTTTGTCCCAAAAATGGTCCAAAATTGCACCCCCCGGCCCTTTTGTCCCAAAAATGGTCCAAATTTGCACCCCCGGCCCTTTTGTCCAAAAATGGTCCAAATTTGCACCCCCGGCCCTTTTGTCCCAAAAATGGTCCAAATTTGCACCCCCGGCCCTTATAACCAAAAATGGTTCAAAATGACAAAATTTGCACCCCTAACCCTTTTGTCCCAAAAATGGTCCAAATTTGCACCCCCGGCCCTTTTGTCCCAAAAATGGTCCAAATTTGCACCCCCGGCCCTTTTAACCCAAAAATGGTCCAAATTTGCACCCCCGGCCCTTTTGTCCCAAAAATGGTCCAAATTTGCACCCCCGGCCCTTTTGTCCCAAAAATGGTCCAAATTTGCACCCCCGGCCCTTTTGTCCCAAAAATGGTCCAAATTTGCACCCCCGGCCCTTTTTGTCCCAAAAATGGTCCAAATTTGCACCCCCGCCCTTTTGTCCCAAAAATGGTCCAAATTTGCACCCCCGGCCCTTTTGTCCCCAAAAATGGTCCAAATTTGCACCCCCGCCCTTTTAACCCAAAAAATGGTTCCAAATTTGCACCCCCGGCCCCCCGGCCCTTTTGTCCCAAAAATGGTCCAAATTTTGCACCCCCGGCCTTTTTGTCCCAAAATGGTCCAAATTTGCACCCCCGGCCCTTTTGTCCCAAAAATGGTCCAAATTTGCACCCCCGGCCCTTTTGTCCCAAAAATGGTCCAAATTTGCACCCCCGGCCCTTTTGTCCCAAAAATGGTCCAAATTTGCACCCCCGGCCCTTTTGTCCCAAAAATGGTCCAAATTTGCACCCCCGGCCCTTTTGTCCCAAAAAAAAAGGTTCAAAATTTTTGCACCCCCGGCCCTTTTGTCCCAAAAATGGTCCAAATTTGCACCCCGGCCCTTTTGTCCCAAAAATGGTCCAAATTTGCACCCCCCGGCCCTTTTGTCCCAAAAATGGTCCAAATTTGCACCCCCGGCCCTTTTGTCCCAAAAATGGTCCAAATTTGCACCCCCGGCCCTTTTGTCCCAAAAATGGTCCAAATTTGCACCCCCGGCCCTTTTGTCCCAAAAATGGTTCCAAATTTGCACCCCCGCCCTTTTGTCCCAAAAATGGTCCAAATTTGCACCCCCCGCCCTTTTGTCCCAAAAATGGTCCAAATTTGCACCCCCGGCCCTTTGTCCCAAAAATGGTCCAAATTTGCACCCCCGGCCCTTTTGTCCCAAAAATGGTCCAAATTTGCACCCCCGGCCCTTTTGTCCCAAAAATGGTCCAAATTTGCACCCCCGGCCCTTTTGTCCCAAAAAATGGTCCAAATTTGCACCCCCCGCCCTTTTGTCCCAAAAATGGTCCAAATTTGCACCCCCGGCCCTTTTGTCCCAAAAATGGTCCAAATTTGCACCCCCGGCCCTTTTGTCCCAAAAATGGTCCAAATTTGCACCCCCGGCCCTTTTGTCCCAAAAATGGTCCAAATTTGCACCCCCGGCCCTTTTGTCCCAAAAATGGTCCAAATTTGCACCCCCGGCCCTTTTGTCCCAAAAATGGTCCAAATTTGCACCCCCGGCCCTTTTGTCCCAAAAATGGTCCAAATTTGCACCCCCGGCCCTTTTGTCCCAAAAATGGTCCAAATTTGCACCCCGGCCCTTTTGTCCCAAAAATGGTCCAAATTTGCACCCCCGGCCCTTTTAACCCAAAAATGGTCCAAATTTGCACCCCGGCCCTTATAACCCAAAAATGGTCCAAATTTGCACCCCCGGCCCTTTTGTCCCAAAAATGGTCCAATTTGCACCCCGGCCCTTTTGTCCCAAAAATGGTCCAAAATTTGCACCCCCCCCCCTCCAAATTTGCACCCCCGGCCCTTTTGTCCCAAAAATGGTCCAAATTTGCACCCCCGGCCCTTATAACCCAAAAATGGTCCAAATTTGCACCCCCGGCCCTTATAACCCAAAAATGGTCCAAATTTGCACCCCCGGCCCTTTTGTCCCAAAAATGGTCCAAATTTGCACCCCCGGCCCTTTTAACCCAAAAATGGTCCAAATTTGCACCCCTAACCCTTTTGTCCCAAAAATGGTCCAAATTTGCACCCCCGGCCCTTTTGTCCCACAAAAATTTGCACCCCGCCCTTTTGTCCCAAAAATGGTCCAAATTTGCACCCCCGGCCCTTTTGTCCCAAAAATGGTCCAAATTTGCACCCCCGGCCCTTTTGTCCCAAAA
>CM053037.1:98428630-98499048 GCA_028564925.1 Lithobates sylvaticus | reverse complement strand
TTAAAAATTTTTTTTTTTCCCCTTTTTTCCCCTTTTTTTTAAAAAAAAATTTAAAATGAAAAAATTAGGCCAAAAAGAAAAAATTTTTTTTTTCCATTTTTCCCTTTAAAGAAAAACCCCCGGGGAAAATGGTTAATGGGCTAAAAAACAAAAACCCCTTTTAAAACCCTTTTTTTTTTTTACCCCCTTTTCAAATTTTTTATTTTTGGGGCCCCAAGCTTTTCTTTTTTTTTAACATTTTTTCCCTTTTAAAAAATGGGGGGAAAAAAAATTTTTTTCCCTTTTTTCCATTTTCCAAATTTTTTTTAAAAAAAGTAAAAAAAGTTATTTACCTTAAAAACCCAAAAAATTTTTAATATTTTTTTTTTGGGGGAAAAGAAACCAAAAAAAAACCCTTTCTCCCCAAAAAAAAACCAAATTTAAAAAAAAAAATTTTTTTGAATTTTCCCTTTACTCAAAACCCCATTTTTTGGGGCCTTTCCCTTTTTTTCATTTTCCCCCTTCCCCAAATTTTTAAATTTAAAAAAAAAAGGGGGGGCCCCCTTTTTTTTTTTTAAATTTTTAAATCCACTTTTTTTTAAAAAAAAATTTTTTTTTTCATATTTTATTTAAAAAAAAAAAAATTGGAATATTTTTTTTTTAAAAACCCCCAAAAACGAAACTTTACGAAAAACAAAAAGGGTTTTTAAAATTTTCCCAAAAACCCTTTAAACCCTTTTCAACTTTTTTTTTTTGGGCCCTTTTTTTGGGTTTTTTTTCCCTTTAAATTTTTTTTTAGTTTTTAAAAATTGGGGACCCCAAAAAAAAATTTTTTTTCCTTTTATCTTTTTTAAAAAAAAAAGGGAGAAAAATATTTTTTTTGAGCCTTAAAAGCCAAAAAAATCGGAATACCTTTTTTTTTTTTAAATAAAACCCCAAAAGCAAAATTTCAAAAAAACCCAAAAAAAACGGCCTTTTAACACCCTTTTTATTACCTTTTTCCCTTTCACCATTTTTTTTAAAATTTTTGGGCTTTTGGGCCCCTTTTTTTTTTGCCCTTTTGCATTTCAAATTTAAAAAATTAGGGGCCCCAAAAAATTTTAATTTTTTACTTTTTCCCCTTTTTTAAAAAAAAAAAAAAGGGGAGAAAAAGGGATTTGATTAAAAACCCAAAACTTAAACCCTTTTCCCCTTTTTTTGGAAATGAATCCCCCAAAAAAAAACCCTTTTCCCCAAAAAGAAAACGGCCTTTTAACATTTTTTTTCCCCTTTCCTTTCACCACTTTGGTTTCCCAAATTTTTTTTTTGGGGTTTTTAAAATTTTTTTTTAAACAAGTTTAAAAATTTTAAAAAATCCCCCCAAAAATTTTTTTTTCTTTTTTCTATTTTATTTTTTTTAAATTTGGCTAAGGGAAAAAATTTATTTCCTTAAAAAAACCCAAAAAACAAATTTTTTTTTCGGAAAAACCCCAAAAAGAAACGCAAATTTAAATTTCCCCCAAAACCCCTTTAATAAATTTTTTAAATTTTCCCCTTACCCTTTTTAAAATTTTTTGGGGTTTTGGGCCCATTTTTTTTTTTCCTTTTTAAATTTTTTCAAATTTTTTTTAAAAAAACAAGGGGGGAAAAAAGTTTATTTACCTTTTTACCCCAAAACTTTTTAAAAAAACCCAAAGGGGGGGGGAAAAAAAAATTTTTTAAAAAAAACAAAAAAAACCCTTTTTTAAAATAAAAAACCAAAAATCAAAATTTTCCCAAAACCCCCAAAACCCCTTTTAAACCCTTTTTTGCCTTTCCATTTTTTTAAAAAAAATTTTTTTTGGGCCCCTTTTTTGTTTTCTTTCCAACATTTTTTTAAGATTTTTTAAAAAAATTAATTTTCCCCCCCAAAAATTTTTTTTTTAAAAATTTTTAAAATTTTTTTTTTTTTTTAAAAAAAAAAGGGGGGAAAAAAATAGTTAAAACCAAAAAAAAAATTAATACCCCCTTTTTTCACTAAAAAATTTTTACCCTTTTTAAAAAGGTTTGGCCCAAAAGAAACCCAACATTTTCAAATTTAAAATTTCCATTTTCCCAAAAGTTTCAAAATTTTTTACTTTCCTTTTTTAAAAACTGGGAAATTTTTGATTTTAAAAAAACAAAACCCCCAAAATTTTTTTCACACCAAAACCCTTTTTTAAAAAGAAAAAGGGGGAAAAAGGTTTTACCTTAAAACCAAAAAATTTAATCCCTTTTTTTTTGGTCCCCCAAAAAAAAATTTTGTTTAATTAAGAAAAAAAAAAGGGGGCCAAAAATTTTTATTACCCTTTTAAATTTATATTTTTTTTAAAAAATTTTAGGGTTTGGATTTTTAAAAAAACTTTTTGTCCCTTTTTTAAATTTTTTAAAAAACAAAATGGACCCAAAAATTTTAATTTTCCAAAAAAAACCCTTTTTTAAAAAAATGACTTATAAAAAAATTTTAATTTTTTCCCAAAAAATTAAAAACCCTTTTTTCTTCTGGGAAAAAAATAAAAAACAGTGCCAATTAATTTTCAAAAAAAAACCCCCCTTTTTCACCTTTTTAAAAAGAAAACCTTTAAAAGGTTTAAAATTTTTTTTTCCCCAATTTTTTTCCCCGGGTTTTCAAAAATTTTTAAAAAAATTTCCCCCCCAAAAAAAAATTTTTTTTTTTTTAATTACTTTTTAAAAAAAACTAAAAATTTTAGGTTTTTGGGCCTTTAAAAAAACCCTCTGAATTTCCCTTTTTTTAAAAAAAACCCCCAAAAAATTTTTCAATTAATACCAAAAAAACCCTTTTAAATTTTTAAATTTTTTCCAATGAACAAATTTTTTTTTTTTGGGGTTTTTTTTCCCTTTTTGCCTTTCCATTTTAATTTAAAAAAAAAAGGGGCCCCAAAAAAAAATTTTTTTTACATTTTTTACTCATTTTCCCTTTTTTAAAAAATTTTGGGGAAAAAATTTTTTGTTTGTTTTTATTTTTAAAAAAAAAAATTTAAAAAATTTTTTTTTTTTAAAAAATCCACCAAAAGGCGAAAGGTTAAATAAGTAAAAAAAAAAGCCCAAAAACCCTTTTAATTCCCTTTTTTTATTTTATATTTTCAAAATTTTTTGCTTTGGGCCCCAAGAAAACCCCTTTAAATTTTTCAAGATTTTAAAAAATCAAGGGGGCCCAAAATTTTTTTTTTCCCCTTTTTTTAAATTTTTTTTTTTAAAAAAAATAAGGGTAAAAATTTTGGGGGCCAAAAAAAAAAATTAATACCCCCCTTTTTATAAATGAAAAAAAAATTTTAAAAAAGCACCCCAAAAAAAAAACCCCCTTTTCATTTTATGACCAAATTTTATTCCCCCGTTTTCCCCAAAAGGCTTTTTCCCCTTTTTACATTTTCCCTTTCAACTTTTTCAAATTTAAAAATTAAGGGGCCCCAAAAATTTTTATTTTTCCTTTTTCGCATTTTCCATTTTTTAAAAAAAATCAAGGGGTGAAAAAAGTTATTTTAATCCCAACAAAAAAATTTTTAAATTTTTTTAATTAAATTTACCCAAAAAAAATTTTAAATTAAAAGTCACCAAAACAGAAAACGCCCCCCCCCCCCCCTTTTTTCATTTTCACCTTTTTTCAAATTTTTTTTTGGGAAAATTTTTTTTCTTTGCATTTTTCAAGTTTTTTTAAAAATTTTTAAGGGGGAAAAAAAATTTTTTTTTTTTTTTTCATTTTTATTTTTTTTAAAAAAAAAAAAAGGGGAAAAAATGGTTTTTTTAAAAAACAAAAACAAAAAATTTTTTCCTTTTTTCAAAAAACAAAATGCAGAAATTCGTCAATAGACCCAAAAAAAAAACGGCCCTTTACACCTTTCATTGACCATTTCCCTTTACCCTGTTTCAAATTTTTTAGGGGTTTTGGCCCCCTTTTTTCATTTTCTCCCCTCAGCATTTTTTAATTTTTAAAAAAATTTAAGGGGCACCCAAAAAAGTTATTTTCCCTTTTTTTCATTTTCCCTCTTTTTAAAAAGTTTAAAAAGGGGGGAAAAAATTTAGTTAACCAAAAACCCAAAAAAACTGGAATCCCTTTTTTTTTGAAAAGAATCCCCAAAAAAAAACCCCTTAACCACCCAAAAAAAAAATTTCACCTTTTTATTATTTTTTCCTTTACCATTTCAAATTTTTTAGGGCTTTTTCCCATTTTAAAACATTTTTCCCCCAAAAATTTTTTAAATTTTTAAAAAATTCTTTAAAAAATTTTAAAATTTTTTTTTTACTTTTAAAAAAAACTGGGGGGAAATTTTTTTTGATAAAACCAACAAAAATCTTTAAAACCCACGGGTTTAAAAACCTTTTAGAAATTTCAAATTTAAAGTAAAAAAAAAGCCTTTCATTTTAATTCCTTCCACATTTTGGAAAAATTTTTTTTTTTGGCCCTTTTTTTCTTTTTTTTCCCTTTCCCCTTTTTAGAAAAAAATTAAGGGGGAAAAAATTTTTTTTTTAACTTTTTAAAAAATTAATTCCTTTTTTTTAAAGAAAAAAAAAGGGGGGGAAAAAATTTATTTTGCCCAAAACAAAAAAACTTAAACCCTTTTTTCATTGAAAAATTTCCCCCAAAACAAAAAATTTAAGTTCCCCCCCAAAAAAAAAAACCTTTAAAACCTTTTTACCCTTTTATTTCACCAAAAGTTTAAATTTTTTTTTACTTTCCCTTTTTTTGAAATTTTTCCCTTTAGTTTTTTAAATTTTAAAAACAATTTAAACCCTTTTTTTTTAATTTTTTACCAATTTTCCCTTTTTAAAAAGAAAAAGGAAAAAATTTTTATTTTCCTTAAAAAACCCCTCTGAAAAATTTTTTTCTTTTGGAAAAATCCCCCAAAAAAAAAATTTCAAGAATAAAAAAAAAATTTTTAAACCTTTTTTTACCATTTTTCCCTTTGGTTTTAATTTTTTGGGTTTTTGGCCCCTTTTTAACCCCTTAAACTTTTTCAAGATTTAAAAAAAAAAGGGGACCCAAAATTTATTTAAAAAACCCCTTTTTCACTTTTTAAAAAAATAAAAGGGGTAATTTTTGGGCCCTTGAAAAAAAATTTTTAAATTTCCTTTTCATTTAAAGAAAAAAAAAAATTTTTAAAAGTTTTAAAAAAAAATTTTTTTTTCCCTTTTTAAAGAAATTTTAAAAAAATTATTTTTTCTTTTTTTTTCCCAAAATTTTTTTTTTTTCTTTTCGAAATTTTTAAAATTTTAAAAAATTCAAGGGGTCACCCAAAAAATTTTTTTTTTTTTTTACCATTTTCCTTTTTTTAAAAAAAAAAAAAGGGGGGTTTTTTTTTAGCCTTTGCCCAAAAAAATTTTTAAATTTTTTTTTAAAGCCCCAAAAAGAAAAAATTAAAAAACCCCCAAAAAAAAAGGGTTTTAAAAATTTTTTTGACCACCACAACTGTTTCCCTTTTTTTTTTTGGGCCCATTTTTAAAAAAACGTTCTCACAAAAATTTTTTTTTTAAAAAAACCCCTTTTATTTAAATTTTTTTTTTTCCCCTTTTAAAAAAAAAAAAAAATTAATTTTATTTTTAAACCAAAAAAAAAAAAATTTTTTTTTTCTATTAAAAAAAAAAGAGAAAGGAAAGAAAAGAAAAAAAAAGGCCAAAAAAAAATTACCTTTTTCCTTTCCCCATTTTCCATTTTTTGGGTTTGGCCCCCTTTTTTTTCACCCCCCTTTTAACTTTTTTCAAGATTTTAAAAATTTTTAAGGGGCCCCAAAAAATTTTTTTCCTTTTTTTCATTTTCTCTTTTTAGAAAAAAAAGGATGAAAAATTTTTAAACTTAAAAAAAAAAAATTTAATACCCCTTTTTTTTTTTAAAAATTCCCCCCAAAAGAAAAATTGATTTTCCCCAAAAAAAAAAAACCCCTTTACCCTTTTTTTCCATTTTATTTCACCATTTTTAAATTTTTTTTTGGGCCAAAAGAGGCCTTTAAAAATTTTCAGATTTTAAAAAAACAAGGGGCCCCAAAAATTTTTTTAACCTTTTTTCCATTATTATCTTTTTGTTAAAAAAATTTGATTTAAAAAACCCCCAAAATTTTTTACCCTTTTTTTTCATCTAAAAACCACAAAAAAAGAAATGGGTTAAAAAAAAAAAAAGGGCCCCCAAATTTTAATACCTTTTCCCAAATTTTCCCAAAACTGTTTCAAATTTTTAAAAAAAAGGGGGGTTTTTTTTCTTTCTGCCTTTTCCATTTTTCAATTTAAAAAATTTTTGGGTGGGCCCAAAAATTTTTTTAATTTGTTCTCATTTCCCTTTTTAAAAAAATAAGGGTAAAAAGTTATTTACCTTAAAAAAACCAAAAACTAAACCTTTTTTTTAGGGAATGCCAAAAATGAAAATTTTGGGGTTAAAAAAAAACCCCAAAAGAAAACCCCTTTTTCACCCCAAATTTTTTTCCCTTACTTTTGGGTTTTTTTTTTTCCCCTTTTTTTTTTTTTCTCTTTTCACTTTTTAAAAAAATTTTTTAAAAAAAGGGGAAAATGTTTTTTTCTAAAAAAAATAAATATACTATAAAAATATTTAATAACAAATAATAATAAATAAAAAATTATAAAATAATAATAAATATATCCCCGCAAATAAAGAAAATAATAAAAAATAAAAAAAAATATAAATAAAATAAAAAAAAAAATAAAAATATAAAATAAAAATAAATAAAAAAAATAATTTAAAAAATAAATAAAATTTAATAAAATATAAAAAAAAAATAATAATATAAAAAAAAAATAAAAAATAGAATAAAATAGATAATTAAAAATAAAAAAAAATATAATATAAATAAAAAAAAAATTAAAAATAAAATAATAAAAAAAATATAAATAAATAAAAATACCCTTTTTTTTCTATCTGGAAATGAATCCACCAAAATGCAGAAATGTCGTCAATGTAACGTCACCAAAACAGAAAACGGCCTTTTAACACCTTTTCATTGACCATTTTCCATTTCACTCACTGTTTCAACATTTTTTTTAGGGCTTTTGGGCCCATTTTTATGCATTTTCTGCCTTCTCAGACATTTTTCAAGATTTTGAAAAAATTCAAGGGGTGCACCAAAAATGTTTATTTTACACTTTTTTACTCATTATTCCATCTTTTTAAGAAAGAATGACTAGAGGGATGAAATATGAGTTGATTTGAGCCTTAAAAAGCCAACAAAAATCTTGGAATACCCTTTTTTCTATCTGGAAATGAATCCACCAAAATGCAGAAATGTCGTCAATGTAACGTCACCAAAACAAGACACCAAAAAAGAAAACGGCCTTTTAACACCTTTTCATTGACCATTTTCCATTTCACTCACTGTTTCAACATTTTTTAGGGCTTTTGGGCCCATTTTTATGCATTTTCTGCCTTCTCAGACATTTTTCAAGATTTTGAAAAAATTCAAGGGGTGCACCCAAAATGTTTATTTTACACTTTTTTACTCATTATTCCATCTTTTTAAGAAAGAATGACTAAGGGGATGAAATATGAGTTGATTTGAGCCTTAAAAAGCCAACAAAAATCTTGGAATACCCTTTTTTCTATCTGGAAATGAATCCACCAAAATGCAGAAATGTCGTCAATGTAACGTCACCAAAACAGAAAACGGCCTTTTAACACCTTTTCATTGACCATTTTCCATTTCACTCACTGTTTCAACATTTTTTAGGGCTTTTGGGCCCATTTTTATGCATTTTCTGCCTTCTCAGACATTTTTCAAGATTTTGAAAAAATTCAAGGGGTGCACCCAAAATGTTTATTTTACACTTTTTTACTCATTATTCCATCTTTTTAAGAAAGAAATGACTAAGGGGATGAAATATGAGTTGATTTGAGCCTTAAAAAGCCAACAAAAATCTTGGAATACCCTTTTTTCTATCTGGAAATGAATCCACCAAAATGCAGAAATGTCGTCAATGTAACGTCACCAAAACAGAAAACGGCCTTTTAACACCTTTTCATTGACCATTTTCCATTTCACTCACTGTTTCAACATTTTTTAGGGCTTTTGGGCCCATTTTTATGCATTTTCTGCCTTCTCAGACATTTTTCAAGATTTTGAAAAAATTCAAGGGGTGCACCCAAAATGTTTATTTTACACTTTTTTACTCATCATTCCATCTTTTTAAGAAAGAATGACTAGAGGGATGAAATATGAGTTGATTTGAGCCTTAAAAAGCCAACAAAAATCTTGGAATACCCTTTTTTCTATCTGGAATGAATCCACCAAAATGCAGAAATGTCGTCAATGTAACGTCACCAAAACAGAAAACGGCCTTTTAACACCTTTTCATTGACCATTTTCCATTTCACTCACTGTTTCAACATTTTTTAGGGCTTTTGGGCCCATTTTTATGCATTTTCTGCCTTCTCAGACATTTTTCAAGATTTTGAAAAAATTCAAGGGGTGCACCCAAAATGTTTATTTTACACTTTTTTACTCATTATTCCATCTTTTTAAGAAAGAATGACTAGAGGGATGAAATATGAGTTGATTTGAGCCTTAAAAAGCCAACAAAAATCTTGGAATACCCTTTTTTCTATCTGGAAATGAATCCACCAAAATGCAGAAATGTCGTCAATGTAACGTCACCAAAACAGAAAACGGCCTTTTAACACCTTTTCATTGACCATTTTCCATTTCACTCACTGTTTCAACATTTTTTAGGGCTTTTGGGCCCATTTTTATGCATTTTCTGCCTTCTCAGACATTTTTCAAGATTTTGAAAAAATTCAAGGGGTGCACCCAAAATGTTTATTTTACACTTTTTTTACTCATTATTCCATCTTTTTAAGAAAGAATGACTAGAGGGATGAAATATGAGTTGATTTGAGCCTTAAAAAGCCAACAAAAATCTTGGAATACCCTTTTTTCTATCTGGAAATGAATCCACCAAAATGCAGAAATGTCGTCAATGTAACGTCACCAAAACAGAAAACGGCCTTTTAACACCTTTTCATTGACCATTTTCCATTTCACTCACTGTTTCAACATTTTTTAGGGCTTTTGGGCCCATTTTTATGCATTTTCTGCCTTCTCAGACATTTTTCAAGATTTTGAAAAAATTCAAGGGGTGCACCCAAAATGTTTATTTTACACTTTTTTACTCATTATTCCATCTTTTTAAGAAAGAATGACTAGAGGGATGAAATATGAGTTGATTTGAGCCTTAAAAAGCCAACAAAAATCTTGGAATACCCTTTTTTCTATCTGGAAATGAATCCACCAAAATGCAGAAATGTCGTCAATGTAACGTCACCAAAACAAAAAACGGCCTTTTAACACCTTTTCATTGACCATTTTCCATTTCACTCACTGTTTCAACATTTTTTAGGGCTTTTGGGCCCATTTTTATGCATTTTCTGCCTTCTCAGACATTTTTCAAGATTTTGAAAAAATTCAAGGGGTGCACCCAAAATGTTTATTTTACACTTTTTTACTCATTATTCCATCTTTTTAAGAAAGAATGACTAGAGGGATGAAATATGAGTTGATTTGAGCCTTAAAAAGCCAACAAAAATCTTGGAATACCCTTTTTTCTATCTGGAAATGAATCCACCAAAATGCAGAAATGTCGTCAATGTAACGTCACCAAAACAGAAAACGGCCTTTTAACACCTTTTCATTGACCATTTTCCATTTCACTCACTGTTTCAACATTTTTTAGGGCTTTTGGGCCCATTTTTATGCATTTTCTGCCTTCTCAGACATTTTTCAAGATTTTGAAAAAATTCAAGGGGTGCACCCAAAATTTTTATTTTACACTTTTTTACTCATTATTCCATCTTTTTAAGAAAGAATGACTAGAGGGATGAAATATGAGTTGATTTGAGCCTTAAAAAGCCAACAAAAATCTTGGAATACCCTTTTTTCTATCTGGAAATGAATCCACCAAAATGCAGAAATGTCGTCAATGTAACGTCACCAAAACAGAAAACGGCCTTTTAACACCTTTTCATTGACCATTTTCCATTTCACTCACTGTTTCAACATTTTTTAGGGCTTTTGGGCCCATTTTTATGCATTTTCTGCCTTCTCAGACATTTTTCAAGATTTTGAAAAAATTCAAGGGGTGCACCCAAAATTTTTATTTTACACTTTTTTACTCATTATTCCATCTTTTTAAGAAAGAATGACTAGAGGGATGAAATATGAGTTGATTTGAGCCTTAAAAAGCCAACAAAAATCTTGGAATACCCTTTTTTCTATCTGGAAATGAATCCACCAAAATGCAGAAATGTCGTCAATGTAACGTCACCAAAACAGACAACGGCCTTTTAACACCTTTTCATTGACCATTTTCCATTTCACTCACTGTTTCAACATTTTTCAGGGCTTTTGGGCCCATTTTTATGCATTTTCTGCCTTCCCAGACATTTTCCAAGATTTTGAAAAAATTCAAGGGGTGCACCCAAAATGTTTATTTTACACTTTTTTACTCATTATTCCATCTTTTTAAGAAAGAATGACTAAGGGGATGAAATATGAGTTGATTTGAGCCTTAAAAAGCCAACAAAAATCTTGGAATACCCTTTTTTCTATCTGGAAATGAATCCACCAAAATGCAGAAATGTCGTCAATGTAACGTCACCAAAACAGAAAACGGCCTTTTAACACCTTTTCATTGACCATTTTCCATTTCACTCACTGTTTCAACATTTTTTAGGGCTTTTGGGCCCATTTTTATGCATTTTCTGCCTTCTCAGACATTTTTCAAGATTTTGAAAAAATTCAAGGGGTGCACCCAAAATGTTTATTTTACACTTTTTTACTCATTATTCCATCTTTTTAAGAAAGAATGACTAAGGGGATGAAATATGAGTTGATTTGAGCCTTAAAAAGCCAACAAAAATCTTGGAATACCCTTTTTTCTATCTGGAAATGAATCCACCAAAATGCAGAAATGTCGTCAATGTAACGTCACCAAAACAGAAAACGGCCTTTTAACACCTTTTCATTGACCATTTTCCATTTCACTCACTGTTTCAATTTTTTTTAGGGCTTTTGGGCCCATTTTTATGCATTTTCTGCCTTCTCAGACATTTTTCAAGATTTTGAAAAAATTCAAGGGGTGCACCCAAAATGTTTATTTTACACTTTTTTACTCATTATTCCATCTTTTTAAGAAAGAATGACTAGAGGGATGAAATATGAGTTGATTTGAGCCTTAAAAAGCCAACAAAAATCTTGGAATACCCTTTTTTCTATCTGGAAATGAATCCACCAAAATGCAGAAATGTCGTCAATGTAACGTCACCAAAACAGAAAACGGCCTTTTAACACCTTTTCATTGACCATTTTCCATTTCACTCACTGTTTCAACATTTTTTAGGGCTTTTGGGCCCATTTTTATGCATTTTCTGCCTTCTCAGACATTTTTCAAGATTTTGAAAAAATTCAAGGGGTGCACCCAAAATGTTTATTTTACACTTTTTTACTCATTATTCCATCTTTTTAAGAAAGAATGACTAGAGGGATGAAATATGAGTTGATTTGAGCCTTAAAAAGCCAACAAAAATCTTGGAATACCCTTTTTTCTATCTGGAAATGAATCCACCAAAATGCAGAAATGTCGTCAATGTAACGTCACCAAAACAGAAAACGGCCTTTTAACACCTTTTCATTGACCATTTTCCATTTCACTCACTGTTTCAACATTTTTTAGGGCTTTTGGGCCCATTTTTATGCATTTTCTGCCTTCTCAGACATTTTTCAAGATTTTGAAAAAATTCAAGGGGTGCACCCAAAATGTTTATTTTACACTTTTTTACTCATTATTCCATCTTTTTAAGAAAGAATGACTAGAGGGATGAAATATGAGTTGATTTGAGCCTTAAAAAGCCAACAAAAATCTTGGAATACCCTTTTTTCTATCTGGAAATGAATCCACCAAAATGCAGAAATGTCGTCAATGTAACGTCACCAAAACAGAAAACGGCCTTTTAACACCTTTTCATTGACCATTTTCCATTTCACTCACTGTTTCAACATTTTTTAGGGCTTTTGGGCCCATTTTTTATGCATTTTCTGCCTTCTCAGACATTTTTCAAGATTTTGAAAAAATTCAAGGGGTGCACCCAAAATGTTTATTTTACACTTTTTTACTCATTATTCCATCTTTTTAAGAAAGAATGACTAAGGGGATGAAATATGAGTTGATTTGAGCCTTAAAAAGCCAACAAAAATCTTGGAATACCCTTTTTTCTATCTGGAAATGAATCCACCAAAATGCAGAAATGTCGTCAATGTAACGTCACCAAAACAGAAAACGGCCTTTTAACACCTTTTCATTGACCATTTTCCATTTCACTCACTGTTTCAACATTTTTTAGGGCTTTTGGGCCCATTTTTATGCATTTTCTGCCTTCTCAGACATTTTTCAAGATTTTGAAAAAATTCAAGGGGTGCACCCAAAATGTTTATTTTACACTTTTTTACTCATTATTCCATCTTTTTAAGAAAGAATGACTAGAGGGATGAAATATGAGTTGATTTGAGCCTTAAAAAGCCAACAAAAATCTTGGAATACCCTTTTTTCTATCTGGAAATGAATCCACCAAAATGCAGAAATGTCGTCAATGTAACGTCACCAAAACAGAAAACGGCCTTTTAATACCTTTTCATTGACCATTTTCCATTTCACTCACTGTTTCAACATTTTTTAGGGCTTTTGGGCCCATTTTTATGCATTTTCTGCCTTCTCAGACATTTTTCAAGATTTTGAAAAAATTCAAGGGGTGCACCCAAAATGTTTATTTTACACTTTTTTACTCATTATTCCATCTTTTTAAGAAAGAATGACTAGAGGGATGAAATATGAGTTGATTTGAGCCTTAAAAAGCCAACAAAAATCTTGGAATACCCTTTTTTCTATCTGGAAATGAATCCACCAAAATGCAGAAATGTCGTCAATGTAACGTCACCAAAACAGAAAACGGCCTTTTAACACCTTTTCATTGACCATTTTCCATTTCACTCACTGTTTCAACATTTTTTAGGGCTTTTGGGCCCATTTTTATGCATTTTCTGCCTTCTCAGACATTTTTCAAGATTTTGAAAAAATTCAAGGGGTGCACCCAAAATGTTTATTTTACACTTTTTTACTCATTATTCCATCTTTTTAAGAAAGAATGACTAGAGGGATGAAATATGAGTTGATTTGAGCCTTAAAAAGCCAACAAAAATCTTGGAATACCCTTTTTTCTATCTGGAAATGAATCCACCAAAATGCAGAAATGTCGTCAATGTAACGTCACCAAAACAGAAAACGGCCTTTTAACACCTTTTCATTGACCATTTTCCATTTCACTCACTGTTTCAACATTTTTTAGGGCTTTTGGGCCCATTTTTATGCATTTTCTGCCTTCTCAGACATTTTTCAAGATTTTGAAAAAATTCAAGGGGTGCACCCAAAATTTTTATTTTACACTTTTTTACTCATTATTCCATCTTTTTAAGAAAGAATGACTAGAGGGATGAAATATGAGTTGATTTGAGCCTTAAAAAGCCAACAAAAATCTTGGAATACCCTTTTTTCTATCTGGAAATGAATCCACCAAAATGCAGAAATGTCGTCAATGTAACGTCACCAAAACAGAAAACGCCAACACCTTTTTTTTTTTCATTGACCATTTTCCATTTCACTCACTGTTTCAACACATTTTTTAGGGCTTTTGGGCCCATTTTTATGCATTTTCTGCCTTCTCAGACATTTTTCAAGATTTTGAAAAAATTCAAGGGGTGCACCCAAAATGTTTATTTTACACTTTTTTACTCATTATTCCATCTTTTTAAGAAAGAATGACTAGAGGGATGAAATATGAGTTGATTTGAGCCTTAAAAAGCCAACAAAAATCTTGGAATACCCTTTTTTCTATCTGGAAATGAATCCACCAAAATGCAGAAATGTCGTCAATGTAACGTCACCAAAACAGAAAACGGCCTTTTAACACCTTTTCATTGACCATTTTCCATTTCACTCACTGTTTCAACATTTTTTAGGGCTTTTGGGCCCATTTTTATGCATTTTCTGCCTTCTCAGACATTTTTCAAGATTTTGAAAAAATTTATTTTACACTTTTTTGTTTATTTTACACTTTTTTTACTCATTATTCCACATTTTTTAGGGCTTTTGGGCCCATTTTTATGCATTTTCTGCCTTCTCAGACATTTTTCAAGATTTTGAAAAAATTCAAGGGTGTGCACCCAAAATGTTTATTTTACACTTTTTTACTCATTATTCCATCTTTTTAAGAAAGAATGACTAGAGGGATGAAATATGAGTTGATTTGAGCCTTAAAAAGCCAACAAAAATCTTGGAATACCCTTTTTTCTATCTGGAAATGAATCCACCAAAATGCAGAAATGTCGTCAATGTAACGTCACCAAAACAGAAAACGGCCTTTTAACACCTTTTCATTGACCATTTTCCATTTCACTCACTGTTTCAACATTTTTTAGGGCTTTTGGGCCCATTTTTATGCATTTTCTGCCTTCTCAGACATTTTTCAAGATTTTGAAAAAATTCAAGGGGTGCACCCAAAATGTTTATTTTACACTTTTTTACTCATTATTCCATCTTTTTAAAAAGCTAACAAAAAGAAAGAATGACTAGAGGGATGAAATATGAGTTGATTTGAGCCTTAAAAAGCCAACAAAAATCTTGGAATACCCTTTTTTCTATCTGGAAATGAATCCACCAAAATGCAGAAATGTCGTCAATGTAACGTCACCAAAACAGAAAACGGCCTTTTAACACCTTTTCATTGACCATTTTCCATTTCACTCACTGTTTCAACATTTTTTAGGGCTTTTGGGCCCATTTTTATGCATTTTCTGCCTTCTCAGACATTTTTCAAGATTTTGAAAAAATTCAAGGGGTGCACCCAAAATTTTTATTTTACACTTTTTTACTCATTATTCCATCTTTTTAAGAAAGAATGACTAGAGGGATGAAATATGAGTTGATTTGAGCCTTAAAAAGCCAACAAAAATCTTGGAATACCCTTTTTTCTATCTGGAAATGAATCCACCAAAATGCAGAAATGTCGTCAATGTAACGTCACCAAAACAGAAAACGGCCTTTTAACACCTTTTCATTGACCATTTTCCATTTCACTCACTGTTTCAACATTTTTTAGGGCTTTTGGGCCCATTTTTATGCATTTTCTGCCTTCTCAGACATTTTTCAAGATTTTGAAAAAATTCAATGGGGTGCACCCAAAATGTTTATTTTACACTTTTTTACTCATTATTCCATCTTTTTAAGAAAGAATGACTAGAGGGATGAAATATGAGTTGATTTGAGCCTTAAAAAGCCAACAAAAATCTTGGAATACCCTTTTTTCTATCTGGAAATGAATCCACCAAAATGCAGAAATGTCGTCAATGTAACGTCACCAAAACAGAAAACGGCCTTTTAACACCTTTTCATTGACCATTTTCCATTTCACTCACTGTTTCAACATTTTTTAGGGCTTTTGGGCCCATTTTTATGCATTTTCTGCCTTCTCAGACATTTTTCAAGATTTTGAAAAAATTCAAGGGGTGCACCCAAAATGTTTATTTTACACTTTTTTACTCATTATTCCATCTTTTTAAGAAAGAATGACTAAGGGGATGAAATATGAGTTGATTTGAGCCTTAAAAAGCCAACAAAAATCTTGGAATACCCTTTTTTCTATCTGGAAATGAATCCACCAAAATGCAGAAATGTCGTCAATGTAACGTCACCAAAACAGAAAACGGCCTTTTAACACCTTTTCATTGACCATTTTCCATTTCACTCACTGTTTCAACATTTTTTAGGGCTTTTGGGCCCATTTTTATGCATTTTCTGCCTTCTCAGACATTTTTCAAGATTTTGAAAAAATTCAAGGGGTGCACCCAAAATGTTTATTTTACACTTTTTTACTCATTATTCCATCTTTTTAAGAAAGAATGACTAAGGGGATGAAATATGAGTTGATTTGAGCCTTAAAAAGCCAACAAAAATCTTGGAATACCCTTTTTTCTATCTGGAAATGAATCCACCAAAATGCAGAAATGTCGTCAATGTAACGTCACCAAAACAGAAAACGGCCTTTTAACACCTTTTCATTGACCATTTTCCATTTCACTCACTGTTTCAACATTTTTTAGGGCTTTTGGGCCCATTTTTATGCATTTTCTGCCTTCTCAGACATTTTTCAAGATTTTGAAAAAATTCAAGGGGTGCACCCAAAATGTTTATTTTACACTTTTTTACTCATTATTCCATCTTTTTAAGAAAGAATGACTAGAGGGATGAAATATGAGTTGATTTGAGCCTTAAAAAGCCAACAAAAATCTTGGAATACCCTTTTTTCTATCTGGAAATGAATCCACCAAAATGCAGAAATGTCGTCAATGTAACGTCACCAAAACCAGAAAACGGCCTTTTAACACCTTTTCATTGACCATTTTCCATTTCATTCACTGTTTCAACATTTTTTAGGGCCTTTGGGCCCATTTATATGCATTTTCTGCCTTCTCAGACATTTTTCAAGATTTTTGAAAAAATTCAAGGGGTGCACCCAAAATGTTTATTTTACACTTTTTTACTCATTATTCCATCTTTTTAAGAAAGAATGACTAGAGGGATGAAATATGAGTTGATTTGAGCCTTAAAAAGCCAACAAAAATCTTGGAATACCCTTTTTTCTATCTGGAAATGAATCCACCAAAATGCAGAAATGTCGTCAATGTAACGTCACCAAAACAGAAAACGGCCTTTTAACACCTTTTCATTGACCATTTTCCATTTCACTCACTGTTTCAACATTTTTTAGGGCTTTTGGGCCCATTTTTATGCATTTTCTGCCTTCTCAGACATTTTTCAAGATTTTGAAAAAATTCAAGGGGTGCACCCAAAATGTTTATTTTACACTTTTTTACTCATTATTCCATCTTTTTAAGAAAGAATGACTAGAGGGATGAAATATGAGTTGATTTGAGCCTTAAAAAGCCAACAAAAATCTTGGAATACCCTTTTTTCTATCTGGAAATGAATCCACCAAAATGCAGAAATGTCGTCAATGTAACGTCACCAAAACAGAAAACGGCCTTTTAACACCTTTTCATTGACCATTTTCCATTTCACTCACTTTTTCAACATTTTTTAGGGCTTTTGGGCCCATTTTTATGCATTTTCTGCCTTCTCAGACATTTTTCAAGATTTTGAAAAAATTCAAGGGGTGCACCCAAAATGTTTATTTTACACTTTTTTACTCATTATTCCATCTTTTTAAGAAAGAATGACTAGAGGGATGAAATATGAGTTGATTTGAGCCTTAAAAAGCCAACAAAAATCTTGGAATACCCTTTTTTCTATCTGGAAATGAATCCACCAAAATGCAGAAATGTCGTCAATGTAACGTCACCAAAACAGAAAACGGCCTTTTAACACCTTTTCATTGACCATTTTCCATTTCACTCACTGTTTCAACATTTTTTAGGGCTTTTGGGCCCATTTTTATGCATTTTCTGCCTTCTCAGACATTTTTCAAGATTTTGAAAAAATTCAAGGGGTGCACCCAAAATGTTTATTTTACACTTTTTTACTCATTATTCCATCTTTTTAAGAAAGAATGACTAGAGGGATGAAATATGAGTTGATTTGAGCCTTAAAAAGCCAACAAAAATCTTGGAATACCCTTTTTTCTATCTGGAAATGAATCCACCAAAATGCAGAAATGTCGTCAATGTAACGTCACCAAAACAGAAAACGGCCTTTTAACACCTTTTCATTGACCATTTTCCATTTCACTCACTGTTTCAACATTTTTTAGGGCTTTTGGGCCCATTTTTATGCATTTTCTGCCTTCTCAGACATTTTTCAAGATTTTGAAAAAATTCAAGGGGTGCACCCAAAATGTTTATTTTACACTTTTTTACTCATTATTCCATCTTTTTAAGAAAGAATGACTAGAGGGATGAAATATGAGTTGATTTGAGCCTTAAAAAGCCAACAAAAATCTTGGAATACCCTTTTTTCTATCTGGAAATGAATCCACCAAAATGCAGAAATGTCGTCAATGTAACGTCACCAAAACAGAAAACGGCCTTTTAACACCTTTTCATTGACCATTTTCCATTTCACTCACTGTTTCAACATTTTTTAGGGCTTTTGGGCCCATTTTTATGCATTTTCTGCCTTCTCAGACATTTTTCAAGATTTTGAAAAAATTCAAGGGGTGCACCCAAAATGTTTATTTTACACTTTTTTACTCATTATTCCATCTTTTTAAGAAAGAATGACTAAGGGGATGAAATATGAGTTGATTTGAGCCTTAAAAAGCCAACAAAAATCTTGGAATACCCTTTTTTCTATCTGGAAATGAATCCACCAAAATGCAGAAATGTCGTCAATGTAACGTCACCAAAACAGAAAACGGCCTTTTAACACCTTTTCATTGACCATTTTCCATTTCACTCACTGTTTCAACATTTTTTAGGGCTTTTGGGCCCATTTTTATGCATTTTCTGCCTTCTCAGACATTTTTCAAGATTTTGAAAAAATTCAAGGGGTGCACCCAAAATGTTTATTTTACACTTTTTACCATCTTTTTAAGAAAGAATGACTAGAGGGATGAAATCTAATTGATTTGAGCCTTAAAAAGCCAAAAAAAATCTTGGAATACCCTTTTTTCTATCTGGAAATGAATCCACCAAAATGAAGAAAAGTTTTCAATGTAACGTCACCAAAAAGAAAACGGCCTTTTAACACCTTTTGATTGACCATTTTCCATTTCACTCACTGTTTCAAAATTTTTTAGGGCTTTTGGGCCCATTTTTATGCATTTTCTGCCTTCTCAGAAATTTTTCAAGATTTTGAAAAAATTCAAGGGGTGCACCCAAAATGTTTATTTTACACTTTTTTACTCATTATTCCATCTTTTTAAGAAAGAATGACTAGAGGGATGAAATATGAGTTGATTTGAGCCTTAAAAAGCCAACAAAAATCTTGGAATACCCTTTTTTCTATCTGGAAATGAATCCACCAAAATGCAGAAATGTCGTCAATGTAACGTCACCAAAACAGGAAATGGCCTTTTAACACCTTTTCATTGACCATTTTCCATTTCACTCACTGTTTCAACATTTTTTAGGGCTTTTGGGCCGATTTTTATGCATTTTCTGCCTTCTCAGACATTTTTCAAGATTTTGAAAAAATTCAAGGGGTGCACCCAAAATGTTTATTTTACACTTTTTTACTCATTATTCCATCTTTTTTTTTAAAAGAAATTTAGAATGACTAAGGGGATGAAATATGAGTTGATTTAAAATCTTTTTTAAAAAAGAAAACAAAAATCTTGGAATACCCTTTTTTCTATCTGGAAATTGAATCCACCAAAATGCAGAAATGTCTTCAATGTCACGTCACCAAAACAGAAAACGGCCTTTTAACACCTTTTCATTGACCATTTTCCATTTCACTCACTGTTTCAACATTTTTTAGGGCTTTTGGGCCCAGTTTTATGCTTTTTTTTTTATTAATTTAATTTTGAAAAAAATTCAAGGGGTTGAAATTTCATTATTCCATCTTTTTTACAAAGAATGACTAAGGGGGAGACCAGTGTGTTGGGCCTTAAAAGCCAACAAAAATCTGATGAAACCTTTGAGTATCTGGAAATGAATCCACCAAAATGCAAAATTCCTTTTTTAAAGTCACCAAAACAGAAAACGGCCTTTTAACACCTTTTCATTGGACCATTTTCCATTTCACTCACTGTACCAACATTTTTTAGGGCTTTTGGGCCCATTTTTATGCATTTTGCTGCCTTCTCAGACATTTTTCAAGATTTTGAAAAAATTTGGTAAAAATGTTTATTTTACACTGTTTTTACTCATTATTCCATCTTTTTAAGAAAGAATGACTAAGGGGATGAAATAAAAGTTGAAAAAAACAAAAAAAAAAGACAACAAAAATCTTGGAATACCCTTTTTTCTATCTGGAAATGAATCCACCAAAATGCAGAAATGTCGTCAATGTAACGTCACCAAAACAGAAAACGGCCTTTTAACACCTTTTCATTGACCATTTTCCATTTCACTCACTGTTTCAACATTTTTTAGGGCTTTTGGGCCCATTTTTATGCATTTTCTGCCTTCTCAGACATTTTTCAAGATTTTGAAAAAATTCAAGGGGTCCACCCAAAATGTTTATTTTACACTTGTGGGCGATATTGTGGTTCCGCAGGGCCTTAGTGATTGTCGCTAGGTTGCGACGTAGCTGGAGCGTATGTCTGGACAGATCTTGTAGTAACTTAAAAAGCCAACAAAATTTTTGGAATACCCTTTTTTCTTTTTGGAAATGAATCCACCAAAATGCAGAAATGTCCACAATGTAACGTCACCAAAACAGAAAACGGCCTGTTAACACCTTTTCATTGGGCATTTTCCATTTCACTCACATTTTCAACATTTTTTAGGGCTTTTGGGCCCATTTTTATGCATTTTCTGCCTTCTCAGACATTTTTCAAGATTTTGAAAAAATTCAAGGGGTGCACCCAAAATGTTTATTTTACACTTTTTTACTCATTATTCCATCTTTTTAAGAAAGAATGACTAAGGGGATGAAATATGAGTTGATTTGAGCCTTAAAAAGCCAACAAAAATCTTGGAATACCCTTTTTTCTATCTGGAAATGAATCCACCAAAATGCAGAAATGTCGTCAATGTAACGTCACCAAAACAGAAAACGGCCTTTTAACACCTTTTCATTGACCATTTTCCATTTCACTCACTGTTTCAACATTTTTTAGGGCTTTTGGGCCCATTTTTATGCATTTTCTGCCTTCTCAGACATTTTTCAAGATTTTGAAAAAATTCAAGGGGTGCACCCAAAATGTTTATTTTACACTTTTTTACTCATTATTCCATCTTTTTAAGAAAGAATGACTAGAGGGATGAAATATGAGTTGATTTGAGCCTTAAAAAGCCAACAAAAATCTTGGAATACCCTTTTTTCTATCTGGAAATGAATCCACCAAAATGCAGAAATGTCGTCAATGTAACGTCACCAAAACAGAAAACGGCCTTTTAACACCTTTTCATTGACCATTTTCCATTTCACTCACTGTTTCAACATTTTTTAGGGCTTTTGGGCCCATTTTTATGCATTTTCTGCCTTCTCAGACATTTTTCAAGATTTTGAAAAAATTCAAGGGGTGCACCCAAAATGTTTATTTTACACTTTTTTACTCATTATTCCATCTTTTTTAAGAAAAAAAATGCCAAAAAAATCCACCCAAAATGCAGAAATGTCGTCAATGTAACGGGATGAAATATGTTTCATTTTTTTTTAGGGCTTTTTGGGCCCATTTTTTTTTTTTGAGCCTTAAAAAGCCAAACAAAAATCTTGGAATACCCTTTTTTCTATCTGGAAATGAATCCACCAAAATGCAGAAATGTCGTCAATGTAAATTTTGAAAAAAATTCAAGGGTTTTGTTTTCACCCGAAATTTTGTTTCATTTTACATTTTTGTTGGCATTTTTTTTAGGCTCAAATCAACTCATTTTTTCCATTCATTTTTTTAAAAAAAATCTACCTTTTCATTGACCATTTTCCATTTCATTTCACTGTTTCAACATTTTTTAGGGGTTTTTGGGCCCATTTTTCATTTTTCCCATTTTCAGTCATTCTTTCTTAAAAAGATGGAATAATGAGTAAAAAAGTGTAAAATAAACATTTTGGGTGCACCCCTTGAATTTTTTCAAAATCTTGAAAAATGTCTGAGAAGGCAGAAAATGCATAAAAATGGGCCCAAAACATGTTGAAACAGTCACGGCTTAACCAATTTTAACACCTTTTCATTTTCCATTTCATTTTTTTTTAGGGCTTTTGGGCCCATTTTTATGCATTTTCTTATGCATTTTTTTTAAAAAATTTTAAAAAAAAAATTCAAGGGGTGCACCCAAAATTTTTTTTACACTTTTTTTCATTATTCCATCTTTTTAAGAAAGAATTCAAGGGAAATATGTGCCTTAAAAACCCAAAATGTTTTTTTAACACACTTTTTTACTCATTATTATTTGAGTAAAAAAGTGTAAACAAAATACCCTTTTTTCTATCTGGAAATGAATCCACCAAAATGCAGAAATGTCGTCAATGTAACGTCACCAAAACAGAAAACGGCCTTTTAACACCTTTTCATTGACCATTTTCCATTTCACTCACTTTTTCAACATTTTTTAGGGCTTTTGGGCCCATTTTTATGCATTTTCTGCCTTCTCAGACATTTTTCAAGATTTTGAAAAAATTCAAGGGGTGCAAATTTTTTAAAAAATCTTGAAAAATTTAAGAAAGAAGGGGTGCCCACCCAAAATGTTTTGGTTTTTGACGACATTTCTGCATTTTTATTCATTTCATTATTCCATCTTTTTTGACGACATTTCTGCATTTTGGTGGATTCATTTCCAGATAGAAAAAAGGGTATTCCAAGATTTTTGTTGGCTTTTTAAGGCTCAAATCAACTCATATTTCATCCCTCTAGTCATTCTTTCTTAAAAAGATGGAATAATGAGTAAAAAAGTGTAAAATAAACATTTTGGGTGCACCCCTTTTTCTATCTGAAAATGCATAAAAATGAATCCACCAAAATGCAGAAATGTCGTCAATGTAACGTCACCAAAACAGAAAACGGCCTTTTAACACCTTTTCATTTCATTTTCTGCCTTCTCATTCATTTTTCTTAAAAAGATTTTGAGTAAAAAAGTGTAAAAAAACAGGGGTGCACCCAAAATTTTTTTTTTGGGCCCAAAAGCCCTTTTTTTATGGCCAGGCCGTTTTTTCTGTTTTTGACGTTACATTTCATTTTTTTTTCAAAGATTTTGAAAAAATCTCAAGGGAAAATGAAAAATGGGCCCAAAAGCCCTAAAAAATGTTGAAAAAGTCACCAAAACAATGAAAAGGTTTTAAAACCCTGTTTTTTTACATTGACGACATTTTCATTTTGGTTTCATTTCACTGTATTCCAAGATTTTTTGGGCTTTTTTTGGGCTCATTTCCATATTTCTGCCTTCTCTTCATTTTTTTAAAAAATGGAATTGAAAAAATAAAAGAAATCCATTCACCACTGTTTCAACATTTTTTAGGGCTTTTTGGGCCCATTTTTACTCATTTTCTGCCTTTCAACATTTTTTTAAAGGGATTTTGGGTAAAAAAATTTTTTTATGCACATTTTTGCACCCCTTGAATTTTTTTCTTGAAAAATGTCAGAACATTTGGGCCCAAAAGCCCTAAAAAATTTTTGAAAAAAATTCAAGGGGTTGCACCTTTTTGACAACATTTCTGCATTTTGGTTTCATTTTTACATTTTTTTTGGCTTTTTTTACTTTTATTTCATTCCATTCATTCTTTTTAAAAAAGATACCCTTGAATTTTTTCAAAATCTTGAAAAATCATATGAGCTTGTGGGCAAAAAAAGCCAACACAAAAAATCACATCCAATGATCTTGTGGATGCTCAAGATCACACACATGATGAACAACAATGGTTGAAAGCCAAAATGGCGGACCTCGAAGACCGCTCTCGACGTAACAACGTCAAGATCAGGGGTATACCCGAATCTGTCCTCCCAAATGACCTCAACTCATACGCCAAACCATGATCACCACTAACTGCCTGATTTATCACCAATGGAGACCATAATTGACCGCATACACCGCATTCCTAAACCGCCACACCTAGCTGCAGCTATACCCAGGGATGTTTAATGAGAGTCCACTTTTTTCATGCTAAGGACCAGCTCCTTTTTAAGACCAGACATCTGAGTAAACTTCCAGAACCGTACACTAACCTGCAGCTATTTGCGGACCTGTCTCAACACACTAGACAACTACGTAGGCAGCTCAACACCATTACCAAACCGCTATTTAACCACAAAATCCCGTACAATTTTTCCCTATCTGGAAATAATCGTCACCAAATGGAACGAAACTATATATCATCACCACAGTCCAAGAAGGTATTCGGCTCCTCAAACAGTGGGATATTGTCCCAGAAGCACCCGACGCACTGCCCACTACACGCAGGGGAGCTACGCAACCCTCTTATCCTGATTTGCCACATAATGCACGCTGAAGCCACTCAACAGGCGTTGTGAATCAACATTATGCACCACTCTATCCGGTCGGTGCCCTGCTCGTGCAGCTTTCACCACAAACTCTTACCCCGCTCAGTTAACACAGCCTAGTGTTATCAGGCTGTTGGAAGCAACATTTTTACACCACTCTATTTATTGTCTGTTTAAAGATAAACGTAGTGTTCTAATCTACTTTCCTCCTTCTACCCTTACCTCCTCCGGTTCGCCTCCTTCTCGAGAACACCCTCCTACAACGAATCCCAGGAACTCGCCTCAAGAAACACAAGAACGTTGAAAAGAGAATCTTCCAATTGTAAGTACCACCCAATACACCTGACATTCACACCATCTACGCAAGATGCCAAAATTCCTATCACTTAACACCAAAGGGCTTAATCACCCGGCCAAAAGATCTTCTATGTGGAAGACCGCCACTGACTCCAAATGTGACGTCCTATGTCTCCAAAGAGACACACTTTAAAAAACTGGCTGAACCTCATTTTCCATTTCACCCACATTTTCAAATCCTCTGGTCCAGACAAGAAAAATGGGGTTATGATAGCAATCAAAAATACCATTGCATTTACACTCCACAACAGCATGGAAGATGATGAAGGGGAAATATGAGTTGATTGACTTACCCTAAAAAAGCCAACAAAAATCTTTAATATCTACTCCCCTAACACCGGTCAAATCAGATTCCTATCCAAACTGATGAAAAAGCTTGAGAAATTCAGACAGGGTTGTTTTATTATTTGCGGAGACTTCAATATAGTACCAGACAATTCGATTGATGCTTCTTCACGCACATCCAGACTCACATCCCCCATGAATGCTTTCATAAGGAACAACCCTTTTTTCTAATGCAGAAATGTCGTCAATGTAACGTCACATTACAACAGAAAATCCTTTTAAACACCTTTTTCTCTCCTCTTCTCTCCCAAATGAAATGCTGAATGCTTTAATAATCACTCTACCGAAGCCAGGGAAGGACCCTACCACACCCCAAAACTTTAGGCCAATCTCACTGCTTAATATTGATACGAAAATATATGCCAAACTCATAGCAAATAGACTGGTCCAAATTATGCCCACACTTATCCACCCGGACCAATCTGGGTTTACAAAAGGAAGGCAAACATACGACGCCACAAGAAGGCTCATTAACATAATCCACCATGCAGAGACCACCAGAACGCCTTCTCTGCTCCTATCTCTGGATGCAGAGAAGGCGTTCGACAGGGTCCACTGGACTTATTTAGAAGCCACACTCCATAAATTCGGATTCCAAGGCCATATACTGTCAGCGATAATGGCCTTATACTCCACCCCATCAGCCCAAGTATACACGGAAGGGATGGTCTCCCGACCATTCCTAATAACTAATGGAACCCGTCAGGGGTGCCCACTATCCCCACTTATCTTTACAAAATGTTTTTTTTTTTACTTTTTTTTTTTACCTTAAATCGCTACAAACTATTCTTACTTTTTTATATATGGCAAGGTAAAAAGCCTAGAAGCAAGCACTCTACACTCATCAAACACAAAAATGTGGGCGGAATGGGTTACATCGACATTCGGGACTACTACCTAGCAACCATTCTCTCCCAACTCCAGGAATGGACCAAAGTCCACCACACTACTTTATGGGGTGACATAGAAAATAACGCCACACCTGGTCCTAGTCTTCAATTCTGGTTATTTAGTACCACAGCCAAAACCAGAAATCTGCGCTTTGTACTCACCAACCATACAGGCATCTATTAAGGCCTGGAAAATACTACACGCACATAGGTGGTTACACTCTACCACGAAACAATTGCAGATACCACTACAAACTCTCCAACTCTTATCCCCGGATCTTACCCTCCCCAAGTGGCTCACACCACATGCATCTTTTTGCAGAACTTAGAAATGACTGAGGGAAAAATATGAGTTGCAATAGAGCCCTATTTCCACCAAAATGCACAAAATGTCGTCAATGTAACGTCTTCCAAAACAGAAAACGGCCTTTTCACACCACAACTCGCTATTCTCAATGTAATTCCTGACACTATCCCACGCACATTTCGCACCATCCTTACTCATGTCCTTCTAGCAACCAGATTGCTTATAACCAGAAACTGGAAATCATCATCTATACCAACCATTTTAGAGGTAATCACTTTTTCCATTCACATTGCACCTATGAACTTATAGGATCAAGAGGGCTTGCCTCGCACTCCAATACTAGACTACAATGGCTTCAATGGCAAACTTGGTACGATCACAAGATTACATGACTTTCCTTCTGAACATGTATGTATAAATCCTTTACTACATATACTTTTCACACTCACTGAACTGGTTCTCGAGACTCCTACCCCTTAACCCCCCCCCCCCCCCCCCCTTCCTTCCCCTATACCCTGCCCTCCCATCCTCTACTATACTAATTAATGGTACACCCCTTAGTAATGCTTATACATGTCTTTTTTTCTGGAATTTACATATTTACACTGTTTCAACATTGATTGACCATTTTCCATTTCACTCACTGTTTCAACATTTTTTTAGGGCTTTTGGGCCCATTTTTATGCATTTTCTGCCTTCTCAGACATTTTTCTTTTTAAAAAAGATTTGAAAAAATTCAAGGGTGCACCCAAAATGTTTCAATTTTACACTTTTTTACTCATTATTCCATCTTTTTAAAGTTTCAACATTTTTTAGGGCTTTTGGCCCATTTTTATGCATTTTCTGCCTTCTAGACATTTTTCAACAAAAAGAAAGAAAAAAAAATTTTTTCTATCTGGAAATGAATCCACCAAAAGCAAAAATGTCGTCAATGTAACGTCACCAAACCAGAAAACGGCCTTTTAACACCTTTTCATGACCATTTTCATTTCACTCACTGTTTCAACATTTTTTTTTTGGGCCCATTTTTATGCATTTTCTGCCTTCTCAGACATTTTTCAAGATTTGAAAAATTTCAAGGGGTGCACCAAAATGTTTATTTTACTCTTTTTTTCATTTTTTTTTTAAGAAAGAATGAAAAAAAAATTGAAAAAGGCAAGCAACAAAATCTTGGAATACCCTTTTTTTCTATCTGGAAATGAATCCAAAAAATGCCCAAAAAACAAAAAATTTAACGTCACCAAAAAAGAAAACGGCCTTTTAAAACCTTTTCATTGACCATTTTCCATTTCACTCACTGTTTCCAAATTTTTTAGGGCTTTTGGGCCATTTTTATGCATTTTTCTGCCTTCTCAGACATTTTTCAAGATTTTGAAAAAATTCAAGGGGTGCACCCAAAATTTTTATTTTACAATTTTTAACTCATTATTCCATTTTTTAAAAAAAAATGACTAAGGGGATGAAATATTGAGTTGATTTGAGCCTTAAAAAGCCAACAAAAATCTTGGAATACCCTTTTTTCTATCTGGAAATGAATCCACCAAAATGCAGAAATGTCGTCAATGTAACGTCACCAAAACAGAAAACGGCCTTTTAACACCTTTTCATTGACCATTTTCCATTTCACTCACTGTTTCAACATTTTTTAGGGCTTTTGGGCCCATTTTTATGCATTTTCTGCCTTCTCAGACATTTTTCAAGATTTGAAAAAATTCAAGGGGTGCACCCAAAATGTTTATTTTACACTTTTTTACTCATTATTCCATCTTTTTAAGAAAGAATGACTAAGGGGATGAAATATGAGTTGATTTGAGCCTTAAAAAGCCAACAAAAATCTTGGAATACCCTTTTTTCTATCTGGAAATGAATCCACCAAAATGCAGAAATGTCGTCAATGTAACGTCACCAAAACAGAAAACTTGGAATACCCTTTTTTCTATCTGGAAATGAATCCACCAAAACAGAAAATGTCGTCACTGTAACGTCACCAAAACAGAAAACGGCCATTTAACACCTTTTCATTGACCATTTTCCATTTCACTCACTTTTTCAACATTTTTTAGGGCTTTTGGGCCCATTTTTATGCATTTTCTGCCTTCTCAGACATTTTTCAAGATTTTGAAAAAATTCAAGGGGTGCACCCAAAATGTTTATTTTACACTTTTTTACTCATTATTCCATCTTTTTAAGAAAGAATGACTAGAGGGATGAAATATGAGTTGATTTGAGCCTTAAAAAGCCAACAAAAATCTTGGAATACCCTTTTTTCTATCTGGAAATGAATCCACCAAAATGCAGAAATGTCGTCAATGTAACGTCACCAAAACAGAAAACGGCCTTTTAACACCTTTTCATTGACCATTTTCCATTTCACTCACTGTTTCAACATTTTTTAGGGCTTTTGGGCCCATTTTTATGCATTTTCTGCCTTCTCAGACATTTTTCAAGATTTTGAAAAAATTCAAGGGGTGCACCCAAAATGTTTATTTTACACTTTTTTACTCATTATTCCATCTTTTTAAGAAAGAATGACTAGAGGGATGAAATATGAGTTGATTTGAGCCTTAAAAAGCCAACAAAAATCTTGGAATACCCTTTTTTCTATCTGGAAATGAATCCACCAAAATGCAGAAATGTCGTCAATGTAACGTCACCAAAACAGAAAACGGCCTTTTAACACCTTTTCATTGACCATTTTCCATTTCACTCACTGTTTCAACATTTTTTAGGGCTTTTGGGCCCATTTTTATGCATTTTCTGCCTTCTCAGACATTTTTCAAGATTTTTGAAAAAATTCAAGGGGTGGACCCAAAATGTTTATTTTACACTTTTTTACTCATTTTTCCATCTTTTTAAGAAAGAATGACTAGAGGGATGAAATATGAGTTGATTTGAGCCTTAAAAAGCCAACAAAAATCTTGGAATACCCTTTTTTCTATCTGGAAATGAATCCACCAAAATGCAGAAATGTCGTCAATGTAACGTCACCAAAACAGAAAACGGCCTTTTAACACCTTTTCATTGACCATTTTCCATTTCACTCACTGTTTCAACATTTTTTAGGGCTTTTGGGCCCATTTTTATGCATTTTCTGCCTTCTCAGACATTTTTCAAGATTTTGAAAAAATTCAAGGGGTGCACCCAAAATGTTTTTTTTACACTTTTTTACTCATTATTCCATCTTTTTAAGAAAGAATGACTAAGGGGATGAAATATGAGTTGATTTGAGCCTTAAAAAGCCAACAAAAATCTTGGAATACCCTTTTTTCTATCTGGAAATGAATCCACCAAAATGCAGAAATGTCGTCAATGTAACGTCACCAAAACAGAAAACGGCCTTTTAACACCTTTTCATTGACCATTTTCCATTTCACTCACTGTTTCAACATTTTTTAGGGCTTTTGGGCCCATTTTTATGCATTTTCTGCCTTCTCAGACATTTTTCAAGATTTTGAAAAAATTCAAGGGGTGCACCCAAAATGTTTATTTTACACTTTTTTACTCATTATTCCATCTTTTTAAGAAAGAATGACTAGAGGGATGAAATATGAGTTGATTTGAGCCTTAAAAAGCCAACAAAAATCTTGGAATACCCTTTTTTCTATCTGGAAATGAATCCACCAAAATGCAGAAATGTCGTCAATGTAACGTCACCAAAACAGAAAACGGCCTTTTAACACCTTTTCATTGACCATTTTCCATTTCACTCACTTTTTCAACATTTTTTAGGGCTTTTGGGCCCATTTTTATGCATTTTCTGCCTTCTCAGACATTTTTCAAGATTTTGAAAAAATTCAAGGGGTGCACCCAAAATGTTTATTTTACACTTTTTTACTCATTATTCCATCTTTTTAAGAAAGAATGACTAGAGGGATGAAATATGAGTTGATTTGAGCCTTAAAAAGCCAACAAAAATCTTGGAATACCCTTTTTTCTATCTGGAAATGAATCCACCAAAATGCAGAAATGTCGTCAATGTAACGTCACCAAAACAGAAAACGGCCTTTTAACACCTTTTCATTGACCATTTTCCATTTCACTCACTTTTTCAACATTTTTTAGGGCTTTTGGGCCCATTTTTATGCATTTTCTGCCTTCTCAGACATTTTTCAAGATTTTGAAAAAATTCAAGGGGTGCACCCAAAATTTTTATTTTACACTTTTTTACTCATTATTCCATCTTTTTAAGAAAGAATGACTAAGGGGATGAAATATGAGTTGATTTGAGCCTTAAAAAGCCAAAAAAAATCTTGGAATACCCTTTTTTCTATCTGGAAATGAATCCACCAAAATGCAGAAATGTCGTCAATGAAATGTCACCAAAACAGAAAACGGCCTTTTAACACCTTTTTCATTGACCATTTTCCATTTCACTCACTGTTTCAACATTTTTTAGGGCTTTTGGGCCCATTTTTATGCATTTTCTGCCTTCTCAGACATTTTTCAAGATTTTGAAAAAATTCAAGGGGTGCACCCAAAATTTTTATTTTACACTTTTTTACTCATTATTCCATCTTTTTAAGAAAGAATGACTAGAGGGATGAAATATGAGTTGATTTGAGCCTTAAAAAGCCAACAAAAAACTTGGAATACCCTTTTTTCTATCTGGAAATGAATCCACCAAAATGCAGAAATGTCGTCAATGTAACGTCACCAAAAACAGAAAACGGCCTTTTAACACCTTTTCATTGACCATTTTCCATTTCACTCACTGTTTCAACATTTTTTAGGGCTTTTGGGCCCATTTTTATGCATTTTCTGCCTTCTCAGACATTTTTCAAGATTTTGAAAAAATTCAAGGGGTGCACCCAAAATGTTTATTTTACACTTTTTTACTCATTATTCCATCTTTTTAAGAAAGAATGACTAGAGGGATGAAATATGAGTTGATTTGAGCCTTAAAAAGCCAACAAAAATCTTGGAATACCCTTTTTTCTATCTGGAAATGAATCCACCAAAATGCAGAAATGTCGTCAATGTAACGTCACCAAAACAGAAAACGGCCTTTTAACACCTTTTCATTGACCATTTTCCATTTCACTCACTGTTTCAACATTTTTTAGGGCTTTTGGGCCCATTTTTATGCATTTTCTGCCTTCTCAGACATTTTTCAAGATTTTGAAAAAATTCAAGGGGTGCACCCAAAATGTTTATTTTACACTTTTTTATTCATTATTCCATCTTTTTAAGAAAGAATGACTAGAGGGATGAAATATGAGTTGATTTGAGCCTTAAAAAGCCAACAAAAATCTTGGAATACCCTTTTTTCTATCTGGAAATGAATCCACCAAAATGCAGAAATGTCGTCAATGTAACGTCACCAAAACAGAAAACGGCCTTTTAACACCTTTTCATTGACCATTTTCCATTTCACTCACTGTTTCAACATTTTTTTAGGGCTTTTGGGCCCATTTTTATGCATTTTCTGCCTTCTCAGAAATTTTTCAAGATTTTTAAAAAATTCAAGGGGTGCACCCAAAATTTTTATTTTACACTTTTTTACTCATTATTCCATCTTTTTAAGAAAGAATGACTAGAGGGATGAAATATGAGTTGATTTGAGCCTTAAAAAGCCAACAAAAATCTTGGAATACCCTTTTTTCTATCTGGAAATGAATCCACCAAAATGCAGAAATGTCGTCAATGTAACGTCACCAAAACAGAAAACGGCCTTTTAACACCTTTTCATTGACCATTTTCCATTTCACTCACTGTTTCAACATTTTTTAGGGCTTTTGGGCCCATTTTTTATGCATTTTCTGCCTTCTCAGACATTTTTCAAGATTTTGAAAAAATTCAAGGGGTGCACCCAAAATGTTTATTTTACACTTTTTTACTCATTATTCCATCTTTTTAAGAAAGAATGACTAGAGGGATGAAATATGAGTTGATTTGAGCCTTAAAAAGCCAACAAAAATCTTGGAATACCCTTTTTTCTATCTGGAAATGAATCCACCAAAATGCAGAAATGTCGTCAATGTAACGTCACCAAAACAGAAAACGGCCTTTTAACACCTTTTCATTGACCATTTTCCATTTCACTCACTGTTTCAACATTTTTTTTAGGGCTTTTGGGCCCATTTTTATGCATTTTCTGCCTTCTCAGACATTTTTCAAGATTTTGAAAAAATTCAAGGGGTGCACCCAAAATGTTTATTTTACACTTTTTTACTCATTATTCCATCTTTTTAAGAAAGAATGACTAGAGGGATGAAATATGAGTTGATTTGAGCCTTAAAAAGCCAACAAAAATCTTGGAATACCCTTTTTTCTATCTGGAAATGAATCCACCAAAATGCAGAAATGTCGTCAATGTAACGTCACCAAAACAGAAAACGGCCTTTTAACACCTTTTCATTGACCATTTTCCATTTCACTCACTGTTTCAACATTTTTTAGGGCTTTTGGGCCCCGTTTTTTTATGCATTTTCTGCCTTTTCAGACATTTTTCAAGATTTTGAAAAAATTCAAGGGGTGCACCCAAAATGTTTATTTTACACTTTTTTACTCATTATTCCATCTTTTTAAGAAAGAATGACTAGAGGGATGAAATATGAGTTGATTTGAGCCTTAAAAAGCCAACAAAAATCTTGGAATACCCTTTTTTCTATCTGGAAATGAATCCACCAAAATGCAGAAATGTCGTCAATGTAACGTCACCAAAACAGAAAACGGCCTTTTAACACCTTTTCATTGACCATTTTCCATTTCACTCACTGTTTCAACATTTTTTAGGGCTTTTGGGCCCATTTTTATGCATTTTCTGCCTTCTCAGACATTTTTCAAGATTTTGAAAAAATTCAAGGGGTGCACCCAAAATGTTTATTTTACACTTTTTTACTCATTATTCCATCTTTTTAAGAAAGAATGACTAGAGGGATGAAATATGAGTTGATTTGAGCCTTAAAAAGCCAACAAAAATCTTGGAATACCCTTTTTTCTATCTGGAAATGAATCCACCAAAATGCAGAAACGTCACCAAAACAGAAAACGGCCTTTTAACACCTTTTCACCATTTTCCATTTCACTCAGTTTCAACATTTTTTAGGGCTTTTGGGCCCATTTTTTTTAAAACGTCAATGTAACGTCACCAAAACAAAAAACGGCCATTTTTTTTTTTCCATTTCACTCACTGTTTCAACATTTTTTAGGGCTTTTGGGCCCATTTTTATGCATTTTCTGCCTTCTCAGACATTTTTCAAGATTTTGAAAAAATTCAAGGGGTGCACCCAAAATGTTTATTTTACACTTTTTTACTCATTATTCCATCTTTTTAAGAAAGAATGACTAGAGGGATGAAATATGAGTTGATTTGAGCCTTAAAAAGCCAACAAAAATCTTGGAATACCCTTTTTTCTATCTGGAAATGAATCCACCAAAATGCAGAAATGTCGTCAATGTAACGTCACCAAAACAGAAAACGGCCTTTTAACACCTTTTCATTGACCATTTTCCATTTCACTCACTGTTTCAACATTTTTTAGGGCTTTTGGGCCCATTTTTATGCATTTTCTGCCTTCTCAGACATTTTTCAAGATTTTGAAAAAATTCAAGGGGTGCACCCAAAATGTTTATTTTACACTTTTTTACTCATTATTCCATCTTTTTAAGAAAGAATGACTAAGGGGATGAAATATGAGTTGATTTGAGCCTTAAAAAGCCAACAAAAATCTTGGAATACCCTTTTTTCTATCTGGAAATGAATCCACCAAAATGCAGAAATGTCGTCAATGTAACGTCACCAAAACAGAAAACGGCCTTTTAACACCTTTTCATTGACCATTTTCCATTTCACTCACTGTTTCAACTTTTTTTTTAGGGCTTTTGGGCCCATTTTTATGCATTTTCTGCCTTCTCAGACATTTTTCAAGATTTTGAAAAAATTCAAGGGGTGCACCCAAAATGTTTATTTTACACTTTTTTACTCATTATTCCATCTTTTTAAGAAAGAATGACTAGAGGGATGAAATATGAGTTGATTTGAGCCTTAAAAAGCCAACAAAAATCTTGGAATACCCTTTTTTCTATCTGGAAATGAATCCACCAAAATGCAGAAATGTCGTCAATGTAACGTCACCAAAACAGAAAACGGCCTTTTAACACCTTTTCATTGACCATTTTCCATTTCACTCACTGTTTCAACATTTTTTAGGGCTTTTGGGCCCATTTTTATGCATTTTCTTCCTTCTCAGACATTTTTCAAGATTTTGAAAAAATTCAAGGGGTGCACCCAAAATGTTTATTTTACACTTTTTTACTCATTATTCCATTTTTTTAAGAAAGAATGACTAAGGGGATGAAATATGAGTTGATTTGAGCCTTAAAAAGCCAACAAAAATCTTGGAATACCCTTTTTTCTATCTGGAAATGAATCCACCAAAATGCAGAAATGTCGTCAATGTAACGTCACCAAAACAGAAAACGGCCTTTTAACACCTTTTCATTGACCATTTTCCATTTCACTCACTGTTTCAACATTTTTTAGGGCTTTTGGGCCCATTTTTATGCATTTTCTGCCTTCTCAGACATTTTTCAAGATTTTGAAAAAATTCAAGGGGGGCACCCAAAATGTTTATTTTACACTTTTTTACTCATTATTCCATCTTTTTAAGAAAGAATGACTAGAGGGATGAAATATGAGTTGATTTGAGCCTTAAAAAGCCAACAAAAATCTTGGAATACCCTTTTTTCTATCTGGAAATGAATCCACCAAAATGCAGAAATGTCGTCAAATGTAACGTCACCAAAACAGAAAACGGCCTTTTAACACCTTTTCATTGACCATTTTCCATTTCACTCACTGTTTCAACATTTTTTAGGGCTTTTGGGCCCATTTTTATGCATTTTCTGCCTTCTCAGACATTTTTCAAGATTTTGAAAAAATTCAAGGGGTGCACCCAAAATGTTTATTTTACACTTTTTTACTCATTATTCCATCTTTTTAAGAAAGAATGACTAGAGGGATGAAATATGAGTTGATTTGAGCCTTAAAAAGCCAACAAAAATCTTGGAATACCCTTTTTTCTATCTGGAAATGAATCCACCAAAATGCAGAAATGTCGTCAATGTAACGTCACCAAAACAGAAAACGGCCTTTTACCACCTTTTCATTGACCATTTTCCATTTCACTCACTGTTTCAACATTTTTTAGGGCTTTTGGGCCCATTTTTATGCATTTTCTGCCTTCTCAGACATTTTTCAAGATTTTGAAAAAATTCAAGGGGTGCACCCAAAATGTTTATTTTACACTTTTTTACTCATTATTCCATCTTTTTAAGAAAGAATGACTAGAGGGATGAAATATGATTTTTTTTTGATTTGAGCCTTAAAAAGCCAACAAAAATCTTGGAATACCCTTTTTTCTATCTGGAAATGAATCCACCAAAATGCAGAAATGTCGTCAATGTAACGTCACCAAAACAGAAAACGGCCTTTTAACACCTTTTCATTGACCATTTTCCATTTCACTCACTGTTTCAACATTTTTTAGGGCTTTTGGGCCCATTTTTATGCATTTTCTGCCTTCTCAGACATTTTTCAAGATTTTGAAAAAATTCAAGGGGTGCACCCAAAATGTTTATTTTACACTTTTTTACTCATTATTCCATCTTTTTAAGAAAGAATGACTAGAGGGATGAAATATGAGTTGATTTGAGCCTTAAAAAGCCAACAAAAATCTTGGAATACCCTTTTTTCTATTTTGGAAATGAATCCACCAAAATGCAGAAATGTCATCAATGTAACGTCACCAAAACAGAAAACGGCCTTTTAACACCTTTTCATTGACCATTTTCCATTTCACTCACTTTTTCAACATTTTTTAGGGCTTTTGGGCCCATTTTTATGCATTTTCTGCCTTCTCAGACATTTTTCAAGATTTTGAAAAAATTCAAGGGGTGCACCCAAAATGTTTATTTTACACTTTTTTACTCATTATTCCATCTTTTTAAGAAAGAATGACTAGAGGGATGAAATATGAGTTGATTTGAGCCTTAAAAAGCCAACAAAAATCTTGGAATACCCTTTTTTCTATCTGGAAATGAATCCACCAAAATGCAGAAATGTCGTCAATGTAACGTCACCAAAACAGAAAACGGCCTTTTAACACCTTTTCATTGACCATTTTCCATTTCACTCACTGTTTCAACATTTTTTAGGGCTTTTGGGCCCATTTTTATGCATTTTCTGCCTTCTCAGACATTTTTCAAGATTTTGAAAAAATTCAAGGGGTGCACCCAAAATGTTTATTTTTTTTTTACTCATTATTCCATCTTTTTAAGAAAGAATGACTAGAGGGATGAAATATGAGTTGATTTGAGCCTTAAAAAGCCAACAAAAAAAACCCTTTTTTTTTGGAAATGAATCCACCAAAATGCAGAAATGTCGTCAATGTAACGTCACCAAAACAGAAAACGGCCTTTTAACACCTTTTCATTGACCATTTTCCATTTCACTCACTGTTTCAACATTTTTTAGGGCTTTTTTTTTTGCATTTTCTGCCTTCTCAGACATTTTTTAAGAAATTCAAGGGGTGCACCCAAAATGTTTATTTTACACTTTTTTACTCATTATTCCATCTTTTTAAAAAAGAATGACTAAGGGGATGAAATATGAGTTGATTTGAGCCTTAAAAAGCCAACAAAAATCTTGGAATACCCTTTTTTCTATCTGGAAATGAATCCACCAAAATGCAGAAATGTCGTCAATGTAACGTCACCAAAACAGAAAACGGCCTTTTAACACCTTTTCATTGACCATTTTCCATTTCACTCACTGTTTCAACATTTTTTAGGGCTTTTGGGCCCATTTTTATGCATTTTCTGCCTTCTCAGACATTTTTCAAGATTTTGAAAAAATTCAAGGGGTGCACCCAAAATGTTTATTTTACACTTTTTTACTCATTATTCCATCTTTTTAAGAAAGAATGACTAGAGGGATGAAATATGAGTTGATTTGAGCCTTAAAAAGCCAACAAAAATCTTGGAATACCCTTTTTTCTATCTGGAAATGAATCCACCAAAATGCAGAAATGTCGTCAATGTAACGTCACCAAAACAGAAAACGGCCTTTTAACACCTTTTCATTGACCATTTTCCATTTCACTCACTTTTTCAACATTTTTTAGGGCTTTTGGGCCCATTTTTATGCATTTTCTGCCTTTTCAGACATTTTTCAAGATTTTGAAAAAATTCAAGGGGTGCACCCAAAATGTTTATTTTACACTTTTTTACTCATTATTCCATCTTTTTAAGAAAGAATGACTAAGGGGATGAAATATGAGTTGATTTGAGCCTTAAAAAGCCAACAAAAATCTTGGAATACCCTTTTTTCTATCTGGAAATGAATCCACCAAAATGCAGAAATGTCGTCAATGTAACGTCACCAAAACAGAAAACGGCCTTTTAACACCTTTTCATTGACCATTTTCCATTTCACTCACTGTTTCAACATTTTTTAGGGCTTTTGGGCCCATTTTTATGCATTTTCTGCCTTCTCAGACATTTTTCAAGATTTTGAAAAAATTCAAGGGGTGCACCCAAAATGTTTATTTTACACTTTTTTACTTTATTCATTTTTTTTAAGAAAGAATGACTAGAGGGATGAAATATGAGTTGATTTGAGCCTTAAAAAGCCAACAAAAATCTTGGAATACCCTTTTTTCTATCTGGAAATGAATCCACCAAAATGCAGAAATGTCGTCAATGTAACGTCACCAAAACAGAAAACGGCCTTTTAACACCTTTTCATTCACCATTTTCCATTTCACTCACTGTTTCAACATTTTTTAGGGCTTTTGGGCCCATTTTTATGCATTTTCTGCCTTCTCAGACATTTTTCAAGATTTTGAAAAAATTCAAGGGGTGCACCCAAAATGTTTATTTTACACTTTTTTACTCATTATTCCATCTTTTTAAGAAAGAATGACTAGAGGGATGAAATATGAGTTGATTTGAGCCTTAAAAAGCCAACAAAAATCTTGGAATACCCTTTTTTCTATCTGGAAATGAATCCACCAAAATGCAGAAATGTCGTCAATGTAACGTCACCAAAACAGAAAACGGCCTTTTAACACCTTTTCATTGACCATTTTCCATTTCACTCACTGTTTCAACATTTTTTAGGGCTTTTGGGCCCATTTTTATGCATTTTCTGCCTTCTCAGACATTTTTCAAGATTTTGAAAAAATTCAAGGGGTGCACCCAAAATGTTTATTTTACACTTTTTTACTCATTATTCCATCTTTTTAAGAAAGAATGACTAAGGGGATGAAATATGAGTTGATTTGAGCCTTAAAAAGCCAACAAAAATCTTGGAATACCCTTTTTTCTATCTGGAAATGAATCCACCAAAATGCAGAAATGTCGTCAATGTAACGTCACCAAAACAGAAAACGGCCTTTTAACACCTTTTCATTGACCATTTTCCATTTCACTCACTGTTTCAACATTTTTATGCATTTTCTGCCTTCTCAGACATTTTTCAAGATTTTGAAAAAATTCAAGGGGTGCACCCAAAATGTTTATTTTACACTTTTTTACTCATTATTCCATCTTTTTAAGAAAGAATGCCTAGAGGGATGAAATATGAGTTGATTTGAGCCTTAAAAAGCCAACAAAAATCTTGGAATACCCTTTTTTCTATCTGGAAATGAATTCACCAAAATGCAGAAATGTCGTCAATGTAACGTCACCAAAACAGAAAATGGCCTTTTAACACCTTTTCATTGACCATTTTCCATTTTTTTTAAGTTTCAAAATTTTTTTAGGGCTTTTGGGCCCATTTTTATGCATTTTCTGCCTTCTCAGAATTTTTTCAAGATTTTGAAAAAAATTCAAGGGGTGCACCAAAATTTTTTTACTTTTTTACTCATTATTCCATCTTTTTAAGAAAGAATGACTAGAGGGATGAAAATGAATTTGAGCCTTAAAAAGCCAACAAAAATCTTGGAATACCCTTTTTTCTATCTGGAAATGAATCCACCAAAATGCAGAAATGTCACCAAAACACCAAAACAAAACGGCCTTTTAACACCTTTTCATTGACCATTTTCCATTTCACTCACTGTTTCAACATTTTTTAGGGCTTTTGGGCCCATTTTTATGCATTTTCTGCCTTCTCAGACATTTTTCAATTTTTTGAAAAAATTCAAGGGGTGCACCCAAAATGTTTATTTTACACTTTTTTACTCATTATTCCATCTTTTTAAGAAAGAATGACTAGAGGGATGAAATATGAGTTGATTTGAGCCTTAAAAAGCCAACAAAAATCTTGGAATACCCTTTTTTCTATCTGGAAATGAATCCACCAAAATGCAGAAATGTCGTCAATGTAACGTCACCAAAACAGAAAACGGCCTTTTAACACCTTTTCATTGACCATTTTCCATTTCACTCACTGTTTCAACATTTTTTAGGGCTTTTGGGCCCATTTTTATGCATTTTCTGCCTTCTCAGACATTTTTCAAGATTTTGAAAAAATTCAAGGGGTGCACCCAAAATGTTTATTTTACACTTTTTTACTCATTATTCCATCTTTTTAAGAAAGAATGACTAGAGGGATGAAATATGAGTTGATTTGAGCCTTAAAAAGCCAACAAAAATCTTGGAATACCCTTTTTTCTATCTGGAAATGAATCCACCAAAATGCAGAAATGTCGTCAATGTAACGTCACCAAAACAGAAAACGGCCTTTTAACACCTTTTCATTGACCATTTTCCATTTCACTCACTGTTTCAACATTTTTTAGGGCTTTTGGGCCCATTTTTATGCATTTTCTGCCTTCTCAGACATTTTTCAAGATTTTGAAAAAATTCAAGGGGTGCACCCAAAATGTTTATTTTACACTTTTTTACTCATTATTCCATCTTTTTAAGAAAGAATGACTAGAGGGATGAAATATGAGTTGATTTGAGCCTTAAAAAGCCAACAAAAATCTTGGAATACCCTTTTTTCTATCTGGAAATGAATCCACCAAAATGCAGAAATGTCGTCAATGTAACGTCACCAAAACAGAAAACGGCCTTTTAACACCTTTTCATTGACCATTTTCCATTTCACTCACTTTTTCATCCTTTTTTTTTTTTTTTAGGGCTTTTGGGCCCATTTTTATGCATTTTCTGCCTTTTCAGACATTTTTCAAGATTTTGAAAAAATTCAAGGGGTGCACCCAAAATGTTTATTTTACACTTTTTTACTCATTATTCCATCTTTTTAAGAAAGAATGACTAAGGGGATGAAATATGAGTTGATTTGAGCCTTAAAAAGCCAACAAAAATCTTGGAATACCCTTTTTTCTATCTGGAAATGAATCCACCAAAATGCAGAAATGTCGTCAATGTAACGTCACCAAAACAGAAAACGGCCTTTTAACACCTTTTCATTGACCATTTTCCATTTCACTCACTGTTTCAACATTTTTTAGGGCTTTTGGGGGCTTTTTTTTGGGCCAAAACATTTTTATTGACCATTTTCCATTTCTCTTTTTTTTGCCTTCTCAGACATTTTTCAAGATTTTGAAAAAATTCAAGGGGTGCACCCAAAATGTTTTTTTTACACTTTTTTACTCATTATTCCATCTTTTTAAGAAAGAATGACTAGAGGGATGAAATATGAGTTGATTTGAGCCTTAAAAAGCCAACAAAAATCTTGGAATACCCTTTTTTCTATCTGGAAATGAATCCACCAAAATGCAGAAATGTCGTCAATGTAACGTCACCAAAACAGAAAACGGCCTTTTAACACCTTTTCATTGACCATTTTCCATTTCACTCACTGTTTCAACATTTTTTAGGGCTTTTGGGCCAATTTTATGCATTTTCTGCCTTCTCAGACATTTTTCAAGATTTTAAAAAAATTCAAGGGGTGCACCCAAAATGGTTTATTTTACACTTTTTTACTCATTATTCCATCTTTTTAAGAAAGAATGACTAGAGGGATGAAATATGAGTTGATTTGAGCCTTAAAAAGCCAACAAAAATCTTGGAATACCCTTTTTTCTATCTGGAAATGAATCCACCAAAATGCAGAAATGTCGTCAATGTAACGTCACCAAAACAGAAAACGGCCTTTTAACACCTTTTCATTGACCATTTTCCATTTCACTCACTGTTTCAACATTTTTTAGGGCTTTTGGGCCCATTTTTATGCATTTTCTGCCTTCTCAGACATTTTTCAAGATTTTGAAAAAATTCAAGGGGTGCACCCAAAATGTTTATTTTACACTTTTTTACTCATTATTCCATCTTTTTAAGAAAGAATGACTAGAGGGATGAAATATGAGTTGATTTGAGCCTTAAAAAGCCAACAAAAATCTTGGAATACCCTTTTTTCTATCTGGAAATGAATCCACCAAAAAGCAGAAATGTCGTCAATGTAACGTCACCAAAACAGAAAACGGCCTTTTAACACCTTTTCATTGACCATTTTCCATTTCACTCACTGTTTCAACATTTTTTAGGGCTTTTGGGCCCATTTTTATGCATTTTCTGCCTTCTCAGACATTTTTCAAGATTTTGAAAAAATTCAAGGGGTGCACCCAAAATGTTTTTTTTACACTTTTTTACTCATTATTCCATCTTTTTAAGAAAGAAATGACTAAGGGGATGAAATATGAGTTGATTTGAGCCTTAAAAAGCCAACAAAAATCTTGGAATACCCTTTTTTCTATCTGGAAATGAATCCACCAAAATGCAGAAATGTCGTCAATGTAACGTCACCAAAACAGAAAACGGCCTTTTAACACCTTTTCATTGACCATTTTCCATTTCACTCACTGTTTCAACATTTTTTAGGGCTTTTGGGCCCATTTTTATGCATTTTCTGCCTTCTCAGACATTTTTCAAGATTTTGAAAAAATTCAAGGGGTGCACCCAAAATGTTTATTTTACACTTTTTTACTCATTATTCCATCTTTTTAAGAAAGAATGACTAGAGGGATGAAATATGAGTTGATTTGAGCCATAAAAAGCCAACAAAAATATTGTATTACGATATTTTCTATCTGGAAATGAATCCACCAAAATGCAGAAATGTCGTCAATGTAACGTCACCAAAACAGAAAACGGCCTTTTAACACCTTTTCATTGACCATTTTCCATTTTTTTTTTGGGCCATTTTTTTTCATTTTTTTTCCTTTTCACCATTTTTTTTTTTCTGTTTCAACATTTTTTAGGGCTTTTGGGCCCATTTTTATGCATTTTCTGCCTTTTCAGACATTTTTCAAGATTTTGAAAAAATTCAAGGGGTGCACCCAAAATGTTTATTTTACACTTTTTTACTCATTATTCCATCTTTTTAAGAAAGAATGACTAGAGGGATGAAATATGAGTTGATTTGAGCCTTAAAAAGCCAACAAAAATCTTGGAATACCCTTTTTTCTATCTGGAAATGAATCCACCAAAATGCAGAAATGTCGTCAATGTAACGTCACCAAAACAGAAAACGGCCTTTTAACACCTTTTCATTGACCATTTTCCATTTCACTCACTGTTTCAACATTTTTTAGGGCTTTTGGGCCCATTTTTATGCATTTTCTGCCTTCTCAGACATTTTTCAAGATTTTGAAAAAATTCAAGGGGTGCACCCAAAATGTTTATTTTACACTTTTTTATTCATTATTCCATCTTTTTAAGAAAGAATGACTAGAGGGATGAAATATGAGTTGATTTGAGCCTTAAAAAGCCAACAAAAATCTTGGAATACCCTTTTTTCTATCTGGAAATGAATCCACCAAAATGCAGAAATGTCGTCAATGTAACGTCACCAAAACAGAAAACGGCCTTTTAACACCTTTTCATTTTCCATTTTCCATTTCACTCACTGTTTCAACAATTTTTTAGGGCTTTTGGGCCCATTTTTATGCATTTTCTGCCTTCTCAGACATTTTTCAAGATTTTGAAAAAATTCAAGGGGTGCACCCAAAATGTTTATTTTACACTTTTTTTACTCATTATTCCATCTTTTTAAGAAAGAATGACTAGAGGGATGAAATATGAGTTGATTTGAGCCTTAAAAAGCCAACAAAAATCTTGGAATACCCTTTTTTCTATCTGGAAATGAATCCACCAAAATGCAGAAATGTCGTCAATGTAACGTCACCAAAACAGAAAACGGCCTTTTTACACCTTTTCATTGACCATTTTCCATTTCACTCACTGTTTCAACATTTTTTAGGGCTTTTGGGCCCATTTTTATGCATTTTCTGCCTTCTCAGACATTTTTCAGGGTTTTTGGGCCCATTTTTATTCATTTTCTGCCTTCCCAGACATTTTTCAAGATTTTGAAAAAACACAAAATTTTTTTTTACTTATTCCATCTTTTTAAGAAAGAATGACTAGAGGGATGAAATATGAGTTGATTTGAGCCTTAAAAAGCCAACAAAAATCTTGGAATACCCTTTTTTCTATCTGGAAATGAATCCACCAAAATGCAGAAATGTCGTCAATGTAACGTCACCAAAACAGAAAACGGCCTTTTAACACCTTTTCATTGACCATTTTCCATTTCACTCACTGTTTCAACATTTTTTAGGGCTTTTGGGCCCATTTTTTATGCATTTTCTGCCTTCTCAGACATTTTTCAAGATTTTGAAAAAATTCAAGGGGTGCACCCAAAATGTTTATTTTACACTTTTTTACTCATTATTCCATCTTTTTAAGAAAGAATGACTAGAGGGATGAAATATGAGTTGATTTGAGCCTTAAAAAGCCAACAAAAATCTTGGAATACCCTTTTTTCTATCTGGAAATGAATCCACCAAAATGCAGAAATGTCGTCAATGTAACGTCACCAAAACAGAAAACGGCCTTTTAACACCTTTTCATTGACCATTTTCCATTTCACTCACTGTTTCAACATTTTTTAGGGCTTTTGGGCCCATTTTTATGCATTTTCTGCCTTCTCAGACATTTTTCAAGATTTTGAAAAAATTCAAGGGGTGCACCCAAAATGTTTATTTTACACTTTTTTACTCATTATTCCATCTTTTTAAGAAAGAATGACTAGAGGGATGAAATATGAGTTGATTTGAGCCTTAAAAAGCCAACAAAAATCTTGGAATACCCTTTTTTCTATCTGGAAATGAATCCACCAAAATGCAGAAATGTCGTCAATGTAACGTCACCAAAACAGAAAACGGCCTTTTAACACCTTTTCATTGACCATTTTCCATTTCACTCACTGTTTCAACATTTTTTAGGGCTTTTGGGCCCATTTTTATGCATTTTCTGCCTTCTCAGACATTTTTCAAGATTTTGAAAAAATTCAAGGGGTGCACCCAAAATGTTTATTTTACACTTTTTTACTCATTATTCCATCTTTTTAAGAAAGAATGACTAGAGGGATGAAATATGAGTTGATTTGAGCCTTAAAAAGCCAACAAAAATCTTGGAATACCCTTTTTTCTATCTGGAAATGAATCCACCAAAATGCAGAAATGTCGTCAATGTAACGTCACCAAAACAGAAAACGGCCTTTTAACACCTTTTCATTGACCATTTTCCATTTCACTCACTGTTTCAACATTTTTTTAGGGCTTTTGGGCCCATTTTTATGCATTTTCTGCCTTCTCAGACATTTTTCAAGATTTTGAAAAAATTCAAGGGGTGCACCCAAAATGTTTATTTTACACTTTTTTACTCATTATTCCATTTTTTTAAGAAAGAATGACTAGAGGGATGAAATATGAGTTGATTTGAGCCTTAAAAAGCCAACAAAAATCTTGGAATACCCTTTTTTCTATCTGGAAATGAATCCACCAAAATGCAGAAATGTCGTCAATGTAACGTCACCAAAACAGAAAACGGCCTTTTAACACCTTTTCATTGACCATTTTCCATTTCACTCACTGTTTCAACATTTTTTAGGGCTTTTGGGCCCATTTTTATGCATTTTCTGCCTTCTCAGACATTTTTCAAGATTTTGAAAAAAATTCAAGGGGTGCACCCAAAATGTTTATTTTACACTTTTTTACTCATTATTCCATCTTTTTAAGAAAGAATGACTAGAGGGATGAAATATGAGTTGATTTGAGCCTTAAAAAGCCAACAAAAATCTTGGAATACCCTTTTTTCTATCTGGAAATGAATCCACCAAAATGCAGAAATGTCGTCAATGTAACGTCACCAAAACAGAAAACGGCCTTTTAACACCTTTTCATTGACCATTTTCCATTTCACTCACTTTTTCAACATTTTTTAGGGCTTTTGGGCCCATTTTTATGCATTTTCTGCCTTTTCAGACATTTTTCAAGATTTTGAAAAAATTCAAGGGGTGCACCCAAAATGTTTATTTTACACTTTTTTACTCATTATTCCATCTTTTTAAGAAAGAATGACTAGAGGGATGAAATATGAGTTGATTTGAGCCTTAAAAAGCCAACAAAAATCTTGGAATACCCTTTTTTCTATCTGGAAATGAATCCACCAAAATGCAGAAACGTCGTCAATGTAACGTCACCAAAACAGAAAACGGCCTTTTAACACCTTTTCATTGACCATTTTCCATTTCACTCACTGTTTCAACATTTTTTTAGGGCTTTTGGGCCCATTTTTTATGCATTTTCTGCCTTCTCAGACATTTTTCAAGATTTTGAAAAAATTCAAGGGGTGCACCCAAAATGTTTATTTTACACTTTTTGACTCATTATTCCATCTTTTTAACAATTGGTTAGGTGGGCATCTGAGAAAAGTTTTGTAACCTCTTCAATAGTAGCCAATTCAAAGGAGGAGAGTGTTGAAAGTGTCGTTAGGCAAGGTATGTAGGGTGGGGAAGGTGTATGCACAGTGGAGGTATCCTCACGAATAGCATCAATCTTGTCTTACTTATACGTCGTCACAATGGCAGCGGTGGGCAAATGTGCGTACCTGTTTAATTGACGGGGGTAGCGGGCATGCGCGCCCCCCATGAACAGCGTGACCGTGCCCGTGGGACCGGCAGACCTGAGGTCCGCGGTCCCCCGGCCATCGTATCACGGAGCCGCAGAACGGGGAAGTGCCTATGTAAACAAGGCATTTCCCCGTTCTGCCTTGTGACATGACAGAGATCACTGCTCCCTTCATCGCCCCCTAGTGGTTAACCCATTCCCTGCCAGTGTCATTTACACAGTAATCAGTGCATTTTTATAGCACTGATCACTGCATAAATGACAATGGTCCCAAAATAGTGTCAAAAGTGTCCGATGTGTCCGCCATAATGTCGCAGTCATGATAAAAATTGCAGATCGCCGCCATTACTAATAAAAAAAATTAATAATAAAAATGCCATAAAACTATCCCCTATTTTGTAGATGCTTTAACTTTTGTGCAAACCAATCAATATACGCTTATTGCGATTTTTTTTTTTACCAAAAATATGTAGAAGAATACATGTCGGCCTAAACTGAAGAAAAAAATTGTTCTTTTATATATTTTGGGGGGATATTTATTATAGCAAAAGTAAAAAATATTGTGTTTTTTTCAAAATTGTCACTCTTCTTTTTTTTAAAGCGCAAAAAAATTGAAAACAGAGGTGATCAAATACCAACAAAATAAAGCTCTATTTGTGGGAAAAAAGGACGTCAATTTTGTTTGGGTGCAACGTCGCACGACCGCTCAATTGTCAGTTAAAGCGTCGCAGTGCCGTGGTCAGGAAGGGGGTAAAATCTTCCGGGGCTGAAGCAGTTAACACCCTCTGAACTATACAACAAAATATTTATATGTAGCGGTGGAACAAGCTGGAGTTAGGAGGCATGCTGATGCTAGCAGGTTTGGCCCAGACAGGTTGCTCGACGCGAACTGCACCACAGTAACTAGAGACTTTTAGCAGGTGTATTGTCCAGTGGTTGCCTATGGCAACAATAAAGTCAACTACCAATGCATCTCTGTAAAGGACTGACTTAAAATAGTCCCGCCCGCAGGCATCCCCAAGCTGCTTCCTATTACCCGGGGTAACAGTAGAAATTCTCCCCCACTCTTTACTGTTGTCAATCAGGAGTTTGGAGTAAAGTTCAAGTTTTCTGTAACCCAGTGGTAACTGTCCATGCCATGCAGAGCGCTGGACATATTTGTAATCCATGGGCGTGGTTGCCACGGGTGACGGCACATATTTACAGTTACTGTATTGCAGGATAGGTACAAGTGTCCACCTCAGCACTGATTGGGGTAAATGGGTACTGACGATCCTGGACGATTGCTATTGACTATTGACTATTGCTAACGGCACTTGTAAAAGCTGAATTGCAGGCAAACAGTCTATTTACCTGTTTGAATCCTCTATGCAATGGGACAAGCAAAGTGTCCCCTCTTCTGCATTGCTAGAGGTGATGGCCAGCAGGTTAACCGTGAAGGTGGATCTCGGTGGGACCTCCAAAATGTAGCGGTGCCCTCATGGGGTCACTACGTGTTATAGCATCCACACATTTCACCCTGCTGGTCAGTAGGGATGGGCTATCTGTTCGAGTCGTACATGAGTTCGACTCGAACATTGGCTGTTCGCCCTTTCGCCGAACAGCGAACAATTTGGGGTGTTTGCGGCAAATTTGAAAAGCCGCGGAACACCCTTTAAAAGTCTATGGGAGAAATCTAAAGTGCTAATTTTAAAGGTTAATATGACAATCATTGTCATAAAAAGTGTTTGGGGACCTGGGTCCTGCCCCAGGGGACATGTATCAAGGCAAAAAAAAGTTATAAAAACTGAAAATTTTACGGGAGCAGGGATTTTAATAAAAGGATTCCCGTTGCATCAGAGGGGGGTGGTGTTACCCGTACATGTCACTGGGAAACCCTGGTGTTTCCCCTTGTCAGAGGGGGATGGGGTCACGTGACAGGTGGCCCCGCCCTCAGCTACATAAGACCTGTCAAGCTAGCGCTGAGTCATTGGCTGGGTGCCTCCGGTGGAGGCAGGATCCTGTGCGTGTTCCTCGCTGGAAATCATCCATTGCTGGAGATCGAGAATTGGATTACATCGCTGGAGTAGGAGCATGGATTTATTGGATTACATCGCTGGAATCTCTTTTTTATTTTTTATTTTTAATAAAAATATTTTTTATGAAATGGTACAGGTACAATGTACCCCTTACCAATTCACATAGGGGGGCGGGATCTGGGTGTCCCCTGTTAAAGAGGGCTTCCAGATTCCGATAAGCCCCCCGCCCGCAGATCCCCACAACCACCATGCAAGGGTTGTGGGGATAAGGCCCTTGTCCCAATCAACATGGGGACATCCTCCCCATGTTGAGGGCACGTGGCCTGGTATGGTTCAGGAGGGGGCGATTTCTCGCCCCCCTCTTTTCCTGCGGCCTGCCAGGTTGGGGTGCAAATTTGTTCATTTTGAAACATTTTTGGGTTATAAGGGGGGTGCAAATTTGGACCATTTTTGGGACAAAAGGGCCTGGGGTGCAAATTTGGACCATTTTTAGGACAAAAGGGCCGGGGGTGCAAATCTAGACTATTTTTGGGACAAAAGGGTTAGGGGTGAAAATTTGGTCATTTTGAACCATTTTTGGGCTATAAGGGCAGGGGGTGCAAATTTGGACCATTTTTGGGACAAAAGGGCCGGGGGTGCAAATTTGGACCATTTTTGGGACTAAAGGGTTAGGGGTGCAAATTTGGTCATTTTGAACCATTTTTGGGCTATAAGGGCAGGGGGTGCAAATTTGGACCATTTTTGGGACAAAAGGGCCAAGGGTGCAAATCTAGACTATTTTTGGGACAAAAGGGTTAGGGGTGCAAATTTGGTCATTTTGAACCATTTTTGGGTTATAAGGGCCGGGGGTGCAAATTTTGACCATTTTTGGGACAAAAGGGCCGGGGTGCAAATTTGGACCATTTTTGGGACAAAAGGGGTAGGGGTGCAAATTTGGTCCATTTTTGGGTTATAAGGGCCGGGGGTGCAAATTTGGACAATTTTATGGTTATAAGGGCCGGGGGTGCAAATTTGGACCATTTTTGGGACAAAAGGGCCGGGGTGCAAATTTGGACCATTTTTGGGACAAAAGGGGTAGGGGTGCAAATTTGGTCCATTTTTGGGTTATAAGGGCCGGGGGTGCAAATTTGGACAATTTGGACCATTTTTGGTTATAAGGGCCGGGGGTGCAAATTTGGACCATTTTTGGGACAAAAGGGTTAGGGGTGCAAATTTTGTCATTTTGAACCATTTTTGGGTTATAAGGGCCGGGGGTGCAAATTTGGACCATTTTTGGGACAAAAGGGCCGGGGGTGCAAATTTGGACCATTTTTGGGACAAAAGGGCCGGGGGTGCAAATTTGGACCGTTTTTGGGACAAAAGGGCCGGGGGTGCAAATTTGGACCATTTTTGGGACAAAAGGGCCGGGGGTGCAAATTTGGACCATTTTTAGGACAAAAGGGCCGGGGGTGCAAATTTGGACCGTTTTTGGGACAAAAGGGCCGGGGGTGCAAATTTGGACCATTTTTGGGACAAAAGGGCCGGGGGTGCAAATTTGGACCATTTTTGGGACAAAAGGGCCGGGGGTGCAAATTTGGACCATTTTTGGGACAAAAGAGTTATGGGTGCAAATTTGGTCATTTTGAACCATTTTTAGGTTATAAGGGCCGGGGGTGCAAATTTGGACCAATTTTGGGACAAAAGGGCCGGGGGTGCAAATTTGGACCATTTTTGGGACAAAAGGGTTATGGGTGCAAATTTGGTCATTTTGAACCATTTTTGGGTTATAAGGGCCGGGGGTGCAAATTTGGACCATTTTTGGGACAAAAGGGCCGGGGGTGCAAATTTGGACCATTGTTGGGACAAAAGGGCCAGGGGTGCAAATTTGGACTATTTTTGGGACAAAAGGGTTAGGGGGTGCAAATTTGGTCATTTTGAACCTTTTTTGCAAATTTGGACCATTTTTGGGACAAAAGGGTTAGGGGTGCAAATTTGGTCATTTTGAACCATTTTGGGTTATAAGGGCCGGGGGTGCAAATTTGGACCATTTTTGGGACAAAAGGGCCGGGGGTGCAAATTTGGACCATTTTTGGGACAAAAGGGCCGGGGGTGCAAATTTGGACCATTTTTGGGACAAAAGGGCCGGGGGTGCAAATTTGGACCATTTTTGGGACAAAAGGGCCGGGGTGCAAATTTGGACAATTTTAGGGTTATAAGGGCCGGGGGTGCAAATTTGGACCATTTTTGGGACAAAAGGGTTAGGGGTGCAAATTTGGTCATTTTGAACCATTTTTGGGTTATAAGGGCCGGGGGTTAAAATTTGGACCATTTTTGGGACAAAAGGGCCGGGGGTGCAAATTTGGACCATTTTTGGGTTATAAGGGCCGGGGGTGCAAATTTGGACCATTTTTGGGACAAAAGGGCTGGGGGTGCAAATTTGGACCATTAATGGGACAAAACGGCCAGGGGTGCAAATTTGGACTATTTTTGGGACAAAAGGGTTAGGGCGTGCAAATTTGGACCATTTTTGGGACAAAAGGGCCGGGGGTGCAAATTTGGACCATTTTTGGGTTATAAGGGCCGGGGGTGCAAATTTGGACAATTTTTGGGACAAAAGGGCCGGGGGTGCAAATTTGGACCATTGTTGGGACAAAAGGGCCAGGGGTGCAAATTTGGACTATTTTTGGGACAAAAGGGTTAGGGCGTGCAAATTTGGTAATTTTGAACCTTTTTTGCAAATTTGGACCATTTTTGGGACAAAAGGGTTAGGGGTGCAAATTTGGTCATTTTGAACCATTTTTGGGTTATAAGGGCCGGGGGTGCAAATTTGGACCATTTTTGGGACAAAAGGGCCGGGGGTGCAAATTTGGACCATTGTTGGGACAAAAGGGCCAGGGGTGCAAATTTGGACTATTTTTGGGACAAAAGGGTTAGGGGTGCAAATTTGGTCATTTTGAACTTTTTTGCAAATTTGGACCATTTTTGGGACAAAGGGGTTAGGGGTGCAAATTTGGTCATTTTGAACCATTTTTGGGTTATAAGGGCCGGGGGTGCAAATTTTGACCATTTTTGGGACAAAAGGGCTGGGGTGCAAATTTGGACCGTTTTTGGGTTATAAGGGCCGGGGGTGCAATTTTGGACCATTTTTGGGACAAAAGGGCCGGGGTGCAAATTTGGACCATTTTTGGGACAAAAGGGTTAGGGGTGCAAATTTGGACTATTTTTGGGACAAAAGGGTTAGGGGTGCAAATTTGGTCATTTTGAACTTTTTTGCAAATTTGGACCATTTTTGGGACAAAGGGGTTAGGGGTGCAAATTTGGTCATTTAGAACCATTTTTGGGTTATAAGGGCCGGGGGTTAAAATTTGGACCATTTTTGGGACAAAAGGGCCGGGGGTGCAAATTTGGACCATTTTTGGGTTATAAGGGCAGGGGGTGCAAATTTGGACCATTTTTGGGACAAAAGGGCCAGGGGTGCAAATTTGGACTATTTTTGGGACAAAAGGGTTAGGGCGTGCAAATTTGGACCATTTTTGGGACAAAAGGGCCGGGGGTGCAAATTTGGACCATTTTTGGGTTATAAGGGCCGGGGGTGCAAATTTGGACAATTTTTGGGACAAAAGGGCCGGGGGTGCAAATTTGGACCATTGTTGGGACAAAAGGGCCAGGGGTGCAAATTTGGACTATTTTTGGGACAAAAGGGTTAGGGCGTGCAAATTTGGTCATTTTGAACCTTTTTTGCAAATTTGGACCATTTTTGGGACAAAAGGGTTAGGGGTGCAAATTTGGTCATTTTGAACCATTTTTGGGTTATAAGGGCCGGGGGTGCAACTTTGGACCATTTTTGGGACAAAAGGGCCGGGGGTGCAAATTTGGACCATTGTTGGGACAAAAGGGCCAGGGTTGCAAATTTGGACTATTTTTGGGACAAAAGGGTTAGGGGTGCAAATTTGGTAATTTTGAACATTTTTGCAAATTTGGACCATTTTTGGGACAAAGGGGTTAGGGGTGCAAATTTGGTCATTTTTAACCATTTTTGGGTTATAAGGGCCGGGGGTGCAAATTTGGACCATTTTTGGGACAAAAGGGCTGGGGTGCAAATTTGGACCATTTTTGGGACAAAAGGGTTAGGGGTGGGAATTTGGTAATTTTGAACCATTTTTGGGTTATAAGGGCTGGGGGTGCAAATTTGGACCATTACAGGGACAAAATGGCCGGGGGTGCAAATTTGGACCGTTTTTGGGACAAAAGGGTCGGGGGTGCAAATTTGGTCATTTTTTGGGACAAAAGGGCCGGGGGTGCAAATTTGGACCATTTTTGGGACAAAAGGGTTAGGGGTGCAAATTTGGTAATTTTGAACCATTTTTGGGTTATAAGGGCCGGGGGTGAAATTTTGGACCATTTTTGGGACAAAAGGGCCGGGGTGCAAATTTGGACCATTTTTGGGACAAAAGGGTTAGGGGTGCAAATTTGGACTATTTTTGGGACAAAAGGGTTAGGGGTGCAAATTTGGCCATTTTGAACTTTTTTGCAAATTTGGACCATTTTTGGGACAAAGGGGTTAGGGGTGCAAATTTGGTCATTTAGAACCATTTTTGGGTTATAAGGGCCGGGGGTGCAAATTTGGACCATTTTTGGGACAAAAGGGCCGGGGGTGCAAATTTGGACGATTTTTGGGACAAAAGGGCCGGGGGTGCAAATTTGGTAATTTTGAACCATTTTTGGGTTATAAGGGCCGGGGGTGCAATTTTGGACCATTTTTGGGACAAAAGGGCCGAGGTGCAAATTTGGACCATTTTTGGGACAAAAGGGTTAGGGGTAGAAATTTGGTCCATTTTTGGGTTATAAGGGCCGGGGGTGCAAATTTGGACAATTTTAGGGTTATAAGGGCCGGGGGTGCAAATTTGGACCATTTTTGGGACAAAAGGGCCAGGGGTGCAAATTTGGACCATTTTTGGGACTAAAGGGTTAGGGGTGCAAATTTGGTCATTTTGAACCATTTTTGGGCTATAAGGGCAGGGGGTGCAAATTTGGACCATTTTTGGGACAAAAGGGCCAAGGGTGCAAATCTAGACTATTTTTGGGACAAAAGGGTTAGGGGTGCAAATTTGGTCATTTTGAACCATTTTTTGGGTTATAAGGGCCGGGGGTGCAAATTTTGACCATTTTTGGGACAAAAGGGCTGGGGTGCAAATTTGGACCATTTTTGGGACAAAAGGGGTAGGGGTGCAAATTTGGTCCATTTTTGGGTTATAAGGGCCGGGGGTGCAAATTTGGACAATTTTATGGTTATAAGGGCCGGGGGTGCAAATTTGGACCATTTTTGGGACAAAAGGGTTAGGGGTGCAAATTTGGTCATTTTGAACCATTTTTGGGTTATAAGGGCCGGGGTGCAAATTTAGACCATTTTTGGGACAAAAGGGCCGGGGTGCAAATTTAGACCATTTTTGGGACAAAAGGGGTGCAAATTTGGACAATTTTTTGGACAAAAGAGCCGGGGGTGCAAATTTGGACCGTTTTTGGGACAAAAGGGCCGGGGGTGCAAATTTGGACCATTTTTGGGACAAAAGGGCCGGGGGTGCAAATTTGGACCATTTTTAGGACAAAAGGGTCGGGGTGCAAATTTGGACCATTTTTGGGACAAAAGGGTTATGGGTGCAAATTTGGTCATTTTGAACCTTTTTTGCAAATTTGGAGCATTTTTGGGACAAAAGGGTTAGGGGTGCAAATTTGGTCATTTTGAACCATTTTTGGGTTATAAGGGCCGGGGGTGCAAATTTGGACCATTTTTTGGGACAAAAGGGCCGGGGTGCAAATTTGGACCATTGTTGGGACAAAAGGGCCAGGGGTGCAAATTTGGACTATTTTTGGGACAAAAGGGTTAGGGGTGCAAATTTGGTCATTTTGAACTTTTTTGCAAATTTGGACCATTTTTGGGACAAAAGGGTTAGGGGGTGCAAATTTGGTCATTTTGAACCTTTTTTGGGTTATAAGGGCCGGGGGTGCAAATTTTGACCATTTTTGGGACAAAAGGGCTGGGGTGCAAATTTGGACCATTTTTGGGACAAAAGGGTTAGGGGTGGAAATTTGGTCATTTTGAACCATTTTTGGGTTATAAGGGCTGGGGGTGCAAATTTGGACCATTTTTGGGACAAAAGGGCCGAGGTGCAAATTTGGACCATTTTTGGGACAAAAGGGTTAGGGGTAGAAATTTGGTCCATTTTTGGGTTATAAGGGCCGGGGGTGCAAATTTGGACAATATTAGGGTTATAAGGGCCGGGGGTGCAAATTTGGACCATTTTTGGGACAAAAGGGTTAGGGGTGCAAATTTGGTCATTTTGAACCATTTTTGGGTTATAAGGGCCGGGGTGCAAATTTAGACCATTTTTGGGACAAAAGGGCTGGGCGTGCAAATTTGGACCGTTTTTGGGACAAAAGGGCCGGGGGTGCAAATTTGGACCGTTTTTGGGACAAAAGGGTTAGGGGTGCAAATTTGGTAATTTTGAACCATTTTTGGGTTATAAGGGCCGGGGGTGCAATTTTGGACCATTTTTGGGACAAAAGGGCCGAGGTGCAAATTTGGACCATTTTTGGGACAAAAGGGTTAGGGGTAGAAATTTGGTCCATTTTTGGGTTATAAGGGCCGGGGGTGCAAATTTGGACAATTTTAGGGTTATAAGGGCCGGGGGTGCAAATTTGGACCATTTTTGGGACAAAAGGGTTAGGGGTGCAAATTTGGTCATTTTGAACCATTTTTGGGTTATAAGGGCCGGGGGTGCAAATTTGGACCATTTTTGGGACAAAAGGGCCGGGGGTGCAAATTTGGACCATTTTTAGGACCAAAGGGCCGGGGGTGCAAATCTAGACTATTTTTGGGACAAAAGGGTTAGGGGTGCAAATTTGGTCATTTTGAACCATTTTTGGGCTATAAGGGCCGGGGGTGCAAATTTGGACCTTTTTTGGGACAAAAGGGCCGGGGGTGCAAATTTGGACCATTTTTGGGACTAAAGGGTTAGGGGTGCAAATTTGGTCATTTTGAACCATTTTTGGGCTATAAGGGCAGGGGGTGCAAATTTAGACCATTTTTGGGACAAAAGGGCCAAGGGTGCAAATCTAGACTATTTTTGGGACAAAAGGGTTAGGGGTGCAAATTTGGTCATTTTGAACCATTTTTGGGTTATAAGGGCCAGGGGTGCAAATTTGGACCATTTTTGGGACAAAAGGGCCGGGGTGCAAATTTGGACCATTTTTGGGACAAAAGGGGTAGGGGTGCAAATTTGGTCCATTTTTGGGTTATAAGGGCCGGGGGTGCAAATTTGGACAATTTTATGGTTATAAGGGCCGGGGGTGCAAATTTGGACCATTTTTGGGACAAAAGGGTTAGGGGTGCAAATTTGGTCATTTTGAACCATTTTTGGGTTATAAGGGCCGGGGTGCAAATTTGGACTATTTTTGGGACAAAAGGGCCGGGGGTGCAAATTTGGACCATTTTTGGGACAAAAGGGCCGGGGGTGCAAATTTGGACCATTTTTGGGACAAAAGCCGGGGGTGCAAATTTGGACCGTTTTTGGGACAAAAGGGCCGGGGGTGCAAATTTGGACCATTTTTGGGACAAAAGGGCCAGGGGTGCAAATTTGGACCATTTTTGGGACAAAAGGGTTATGGGTGCAAATTTGGTCATTTTGAAACATTTTTAGGTTATAAGGGCCGGGGGCTGCCAACCGGGTTCAAGCAACGCCATGCTGACGTGAGACGTCAGCGTTGGGGGAGGAGCCGAAGGCTGAGCTGGGTGCTGTACGGATCTCCGGCTGGGAGATGAGATCCTGGGAGAGGCAACGCGGAAGTGAGAGCCCGCGGTAAGCTCTCCTGACCCGCCGAAGAGGACCTCGGAGATCGTCCCCCCCCCCTGCCCGCCGCCTGCCCCCCGCCGCAAAAACAACCTGGAGTGGAGACCGTGCGGACCCTGAACCTGAGTTCCCATCCTTGGGCACCGATCCGTCCCCTCACACAGCGGCAAATGGCCACACCGCAATAGAAAGGCGACCCCCCTCACTCGTGCACCAGCTGGGTCCCGAGAAAGTCGGGACTACACCACAGCCCACTTATACGGAGGATCACACCGCACGGCCGCAATCAGAATATGCTGGTCTGAGAGGGGATCCACTGAAGAGCATCCCTCTCTCAGGTAGGAACGTTTTTTTTTTTTTTTGCTGATTTCCTTTCATGTGCATAGACTTTTTAAATCTCCCGCTCTAAGTAGAAGACATAAATGCTTCTTCACTAAATGAGGAAATGTGCTAATGTTAAAGTGCTGTACACTAGGAATGCCTGTGCTGGGGAGACCTCTATTGAATATGAACTTTTATTAAACTGCATTAATTCAACTGGTAAAAGCATCCCCAATCAGTATATCAGTGTTACCAGGAGGTGGAGCGACCTGTGTGATTGAAAGCTGACACCCAATCAAATATTCAAACTTTGATTAGCAGGGGACAAAAAGTATTCGATCAGACCCCGCAGCAATAGAGGTCATTGCCTGAAATGAAATGCCTTTAAACATAAACATATGCTTTCAAACATAAGCTGATAAGGCTGCGCTGCGGTTAGGAAGAACATAGCGATTTGCTCTCCCTACCGATTTGAAGTAAATCTTGGGTTTTCTTTTTGTTGCTGTGTACTCGTCTATTTTTTTTTTCTTTCCCTCTTTTTTTTATTTTTTTATTTACCATTCAGCCCCCAAAAAAGACTAAATTAAGGGACCACCCCTAAGAATACTATGGCCTAATTCATAGACTTACATCCTAGGTCCACGGCATATTGAATAAAACACATGACACCAAGATATATCCTAAAAAAGGAATTATCAATGCTTCCTGGCTGAAAGGCCGGCTAAGCCGTAGATTAACGGAGAACAAAGATTTGAAAACAACACGAGTGAGGTGTGGGGGCGGAGGACCTGAGCTACCCTTAAAAGAAGCAGAGCTGTTGCCGATCGTTTAAAAATAGGAAAATATTCGCCTGATGGGAGGAACAACAGAACTTATTTATTAGAACGGTTAAAGGAGAGTTGAGAAATCTACTCCCCTGCTAGTTGGACCCCAGGAAGCGTATCCAAAAACCTTAACCCTAAAGTATTCCGCCCAAATATCCTTCCACAGGGACGATAATGGCCAAAAGTGAGAAGGGATTGATTTGATGATGAAGGGGAGAACGCAAAGAGGTGCAGAGCCCAAAACACCGAAAGACAACCTAAACACAAGCACCATACAAAAATACCTTAAAGACATCAGCCTTAAAAGCCCCGAGATGGAAAAAAGACAACAGGGAGTGAAGGAAAGAAAGAAAGAGTTGGAGAAGCAGAAAGCCGAGCAGGCTGAAACACTCAGGATAGAATCGGAGCTGGAAAAGGTGGGAGACACTAGCATCATTATACAACATAGCGATATCTCACAAATTCCAACCAAAACAGAAATGGCGGAAATGTTCGCCAATTTAGAAAGTGCCATAAAAACTGAAATTCTAAACATCAGAATTGATATGGGTTTCTTAGCCAAAAGAGTGGAAAAAATTGAAGAATCTGCAATTGAATTAACAAAAGAAAATAAAGATCTTAGAAGGCAGATGGAAGAAATACAAAGATCTGAAAGAGACATGAAGTACAAAATGGAAAGCATGGAGGACCAAAGTAGGAGACAAAACTTGAGGCTAAGATCTTTACCCGAACAGAGGGGAGAAGATTTAATGTTGAAAATAAAAAATATTTTTACTCCAGTTCTGGGACTGGAAGATGGAACGGACTTAAAAATAGAGCGGGTTTACCGCATTAGAAAACCTCCCGGAGTTAGAGAGGAGGTGCCTAGGGATGTCCTCATTAGATTTCACTCCTATGAGGAAAAAGACCGGATTTACAAAAATCTTAGAGGAAAATCCCCACTGAGGTTTGAAACTGCAGAAATTCAGGTTTTTTTGGATCTATCAGCAGGGACTCTAGCCCGGAGAAGAGAGATGAAGCCTTTGTTGGAAAATCTACGAGCCTCAAATATCAAATACAGCTGGGGCTACCCGACCGCACTGATCGTTATTAAGTCTGGGAGGACCTTACGCATGAAATTTTTGGACGAGATGCAAAATTTTTGTGAGGAATTGGGGATCCCCGTCCCCAAAATTCCTCAGAACCGGAACTAAAATAGTAATCCCCGGTTGGAAAGTTAAAGGGGAAGAAAACAGAGCGAGGGGGGAGGGGATAGGCATGGGGCTACTCCCCCCCCCCTCTCCTTGAGAAATTTTTTTTTTGTTTGTCTCTCGGAGGGGGGGGGTGGGGAAATGGATGGGGGGTGGTGTGGGGGGGGGGGGATACGGGGTCTCTGCGGCAGCGTTGGCTTCCCCCTCCCCCCCCTCGCGAAAGCGACGGGGGGAGGGGGAAGATCCAACACCAGACCATCAGCAATCGAGTTCCACCCTAGAGGTGCAGTGGACAGGGGGTATCTCAAGGGGACACCTCGCTGCTCACATATGGCCGCAAATCGACCAGGGGAGGGGGGGGGGGGGGGGGAGGGGGGAGGAGGGGGGGGAGGGAGGGGAGGGGGGGGGGGAGGGGGGGGTGGAAAGGGGAGGGGGGAGGAGTGTACGTCCCCGTCTTGCAGACACTAATATTGAACCATTGGGTAATGTGGTCCGAAAATCGCATTAGGCCTCTCTTGAAAAATGGAGGTCTGTAAACTGAAGTTTTTGTCGTATAATGTTAAAGGGTTAAATTCCCAGATGAAGAGATATAAGATATCCAAAGAGATACAAACCTATCAGGGGGAGGTCATCTTTTTGCAAGAAACACACCTGACATTAGACGGTGGGATAAGGTTGGCTACCCACGAATACCCACTGTGGTTTCAGGGGGATACCCCAACAAGGGGTGCTAAGGGGGTAGCTATAGGGTTTGCTAAAAATGTCAAATTTGTCATCAGTGAAAGGCTTCTAGACCCTGATGGGAGGTTTATAGCTATAAAAGGTAAAATAGGAGAAAATATGCTAACATTGGTAAATATTTACAGCCCAAATAAAAAGCCAACTAGATTCCTTTCCCAGGTGTTGGGACGTCTAGCAGGCTTCCAAATGGGGAAGTGATTATTGCGGGGGATCTGAACTTTGGATGGGACCCTAACTTGGATACTCCATCGAAAACGGGAAGCCAGAGTCAATGCCAGTTAAAGAATATAAAACTCAAACTTAGGCAAAACCAGCTAATAGACGTATGGAGAGTGCAGCATCCCAATGTAAAGGACTTTACCTTCTTCTCTCCAGTGCATGGAACCCACTCCCGCCTAGACTATTTTTTAGTAGAGCATAAATTCTTAGATTGTGTGGTGGAAACTAAGATTGAAATAACGACACTTTCGGATCACGCTCCGATTTCAATGATAATCAGACTCCCGGGAACACAGATAAGGGCATGCGCCTGGTGCCTGAATGACAGCCTATTAGCTGAGCCTGGTATTGAAGAAATCATACGTAGGGAAATTACAACTTTTTTTGAAATTAATGACAATGGTGAGACATCTCTATCCTCCCTTTGGGAGGCCCATAAAGCGTACATTAGGGGAATGTTAATTTCCATTGGGGCGGGTAAGAAAAAAGAAAAAAGGGCAACCCGGGCTCGGCTGGTGGGAGAGATTCGGGACCTGGAACAGGAACATAGGGATGAAACAGCAAGGAAAGGCGACACCTACCACAGATTATTAAATAAAAGAGAAGAATTGAAAACAGAAATGGAGCAGGAGGCAAGGAAGTGGTTCCATAAACTGGACAGAGAAAGACACATATGGGGAAACAAAAGCAGTAAACACTTAGCTAGACTACTTAAAAAAAAGAGGGAACTCAATTATATCGATAAAATACAAAATAAAACTGGCTCAATGGTAAATTTGACAGAGGGTATAGCAAAAGTGTTTAGAGACTATTATGAAGCCTTATATGATGTAAAACCTAAAGATCTGACATCACAAGCCGAAAGAGAGGAATGTAGGAATTTTCTGAGGAATAGTGCAGTCCCCTCATTGACATCAGAGGATAGCAAAATCATGGAGGAGCCCATTACAGAATTGGAAATTCACGAGGCCCTGAGGAGTTCCTCTACTGGCAAGAGTCCGGGGCCCGATGGATTTTCTATTATCTACCTCAAAAGATACCGAGATATTTTGGTCCCTAGACTGTGCCGGTATTGGAACTCCCTGGGAGGGGAGAGTGGGATGGGCAAAGAGTCCTTAATGGCATCTGTAACACTGATCTTAAAGGAAGGAAAGGACAAGACGCTTTGCTCAAGTTATCGTCCAATCGCCCTCTTGAATACAGATACCAAGCTGTTCGCGAAGGTATTGGCTAATAGGTTAAGAAACAAGATGTCTGAACTGGTATTTCCTGATCAGGCCGGTTTTGTCCCTGGGCGGGAGGGGAGGGACAATGGGATTAGAGCCCTGCTCCTCATGCAGGTCTGTAGGAGGGAGAATGTCCCCAGTCTATTTCTGTCTATGTTTGCAACATTGGAGGTAATGGGGATAGGTCCGAGAATGATAAGCTGGATTAAGACACTATATGATCAACCGCAGGCGAGGGTGAGGGTTAATGGGCTCCTCTCTCAACCATTTTCTATGAAAAATGGAACTCGGCAGGGCTGTCCCTTGTCTCCCCTCCTGTTTATATTAGCCCTGGAACCGCTACTATCAACGATACGCAACTCACCGGATATAAGTGGGATTGAGGTAAGAGATGAGACACACAAATACGCGGCTTTCGCGGACGATGTCCTATTCTTTTTATCCAACCCACGAGTATCCCTACCCAATTTGATTAAGGTACTAAAATTATACGGCGCAGTCTCTAATTTTAAAGTAAACCCGACCAAATCGGAAATCCTTAACATTAATATTAATCAAGCAGAAGTGGCCTGCCTAGCAAAAGAGTTTCAGTTTCCTTGGAAGGAGAATATAAAGTACTTGGGAATAAAACTGTCAGGAACAATAAGGAAGACTTACCGGATAAATTATATACCATTACTAGATGATATTAAAAAGGAAATAAAAAATACGAACCATAGCCCACTGTCTTGGATGGGGAGAGTAAACGCAGTCAAAATGATCATAGCCCCAAAAATAAACTACAAGTTTCAAATGCTTCCAATATCTGTCCCCAAAGTTTTTTTTTAAATCTTAAAGGGGATTATTTCTAGGTTCATATGGTCCAATAAAAAACCACGTATTTCAGCAGAAATCCTGTCTAGGTCAAAAAAACAGGGGGGCCTCGCTCTACCAGACTTCGAACAATACTTCAATGCAATTTCACTGTCAAGAATCACTGAATGGACAAAAGAGGGAGAAAAAAAAAAAGATGGGTAAATTTAGAAAACGCACTGGGCAACAGGGATTGGGGGCACGTAATATGGAACCCACCAAAATTTAGATTAATAGAAGAGGATACACATGAAATTACACAAGTCACTTTAAAAATATGGGATAGGGTGCACAGAAAAAACAAATGGGAATATAACTCACCTTTGATAAATTTAAAAGATAATGTTTTTTTTGAACCGGGGAGGAGTAAACTTTGGGGAAATTGGATTAAAAAGGGAGAAGCACGTCTAAGAGACATCATTAAAAAGGGTAAACTAATCACTTTTCACGAATTGAGCAAGGAAGTAGAGTTAATGTCGGTTGACGCCTGGAGGTATACCCAGTTGAGATATTTTATAGAGGGATTGCCACAACCAATCCGAGATGGGGATAGCCTTACGGTAATGGAGAAAATTTGTACAAGCCTTCCTGTCAGAAGCACAATTTCACGTATATATAGAATGTTAATACAGGAAGGCCACAAGGATGTTCCTCCCGGCGTCAGACGATGGGGGGAGGAATTGGGGACCCCTTGCACTGCAAACAGATGTGACAGGATTTTAAAATTCTTACACGGGGCTACAATAGATAGTCAAACCATTGAAGTTAACTATAAGTGCCTCATGGGGTGGTATATAACCCCTGTAAAAATGAGTAAAATACAAAGGGATAAAACCCCCACATGCTGGAGAGGCTGCGGAGGCACTGGCACGATGTCACATATTTAAATGGTGGGACTGCCCAATCATTAAAAAATATTGGAAACAGATATTAACATTAATTAAAAGTATTACAAAAAAGCATATCCCCGAGGACCCATGGGTGGTCCTGTTTCACGGGACAGATATACCTATAAGGCAGTATAGAAACTCAATAATTCCCATCCTATTAAATGAAGCGAAAAATGTAATCCCTAAGAAGTGGATGGAAGCGAAGATCCCGCAAATGGCCGAATGGTTTACGAGAGTGAACCGACAGCAAATTCGGGATAATATAGAACTAGGGTATGAAGATGTGGGCAAATCGAGCAAAGGGGAAGATAAATGGTCCGGTTGGAATGACTTTAGGAAATCATGGAAATACTTTGAAGAGCTAACTAGATAATAAAAAACATTAATACGACAAAACAACCTGACGGATAGTAGTTTATAGGATGTTGAGAAGGATCTGCAAGACGGGGCGGGGGGGGGGGCAAATATGGACAATTTTTGGGACAAAAGGGCTGGGGGTGCAAATTTGGACCAGGGGGGGGGGGAAGGAAAATGTAATTTTGTTTGTATTGAAAAACTTTGAAATAAATAAAGAATTAAAAAAAAACATTTTTGGGACAAAAGGGTTAGGGGTGCAAATTTGGTCATTTTGAACCATTTTTGGGCTATAAGGGCAGGGGGTGCAAATTTAGACCATTTTTGGGACAAAAGGGCCAAGGGTGCAAATCTAGACTATTTTTGGAACAAAAGGGTTAGGGGTGCAAATTTGGTCATTTTGAACCATTTTTGGGTTATAAGGGTTGGGGGTAGAAATTTGGTCCATTTTTGGGTTATAAGAGCCGGGGGTGCAAATTTGGACAATTTTAGGGTTATAAGGGCCGGGGGTGCAAATTTGGACCATTTTTGGGACAAAAGGGTTAGGGGTGCAAATTTGGTCATTTTGAACCATTTTTGGGTTATAAGGGCCGGGGGTGCAAATTTGGACCATTTTTGGGACAAAAGGGACGGGGGTGCAAATTTGGACCATTTTTAGGACCAAAGGGCCGGGGGTGCAAATCTAGACTATTTTTGGGACAAAAGGGTTAGGGGTGCAAATTTGGTCATTTTGAACCATTTTTGGGTTATAAGGGCCGGGGGTGCAAATTTGGACCATTTTTGGGACAAAAGGGCCGGGGGTGCAAATTTGGACCATTTTTGGGACAAAAGGGCCGGGGGTGCAAATTTGGACCATTTTTGGGACTAAAGGGTTAGGGGTGCAAATTTGGTCATTTTGAACCATTTTTGGGCTATAAGGGCAGGGGGTGCAAATTTAGACCATTTTTGGGACAAAAGGGCCAAGGGTGCAAATCTAGACTATTTTTGGAACAAAAGGGTTAGGGGTGCAAATTTGGTCATTTTGAACCATTTTTGGGTTATAAGGGCCGGGGGTGGAAATTTTGACCATTTTTGGGAAAAAAGGGCCGGGGTGCAAATTTGGACCATTTTTGGGACAAAAGGGGTAGGGGAGCAAATTTGGTCAATTTTTGGGTTATAAGGGCCGGGGGTGCAAATTTGGACAATTTTATGGTTATAAGGGCCGGGGGTGCAAATTTGGACCATTTTTGGGACAAAAGGGTTAGGGGTGCAAATTTGGTCATTTTGAACCATTTTTGGGTTATAAGGGCCGGGATGCAAATTTGGACTATTTTTGGGACAAAAGGGCCGGGGGTGCAAATTTGGACCATTTTTGGGACAAAAGGGCCGGGGGTGCAAATTTGGACCATTTTTGGGACAAAAGGGTTAGGGGTGCAAATTTGGTCATTTTGAACCATTTTTGGGTTATAAGGGCCGGGGGTGCAAATTTGGACCATTTTTTGGGACAAAAGGGCCGGGGTGCAAATTTGGACCATTTTTGGGACAAAAGGGCCAGGGGTGCAAATTTGGACTATTTTTGGGACAAAAGGGTTAGGGGTGCAAATTTGGTCATTTTGAACTTTTTTGCAAATTTGGACCATTTTTGGGACAAAAGGGTTAGGGGGTGCAAATTTGGTCATTTTGAACCTTTTTTGGGTTATAAGGGCCGGGGGTGCAAATTTTGACCATTTTTGGGACAAAAGGGCTGGGGTGCAAATTTGGACCATTTTTGGGACAAAAGGGTTAGGGGTGCAAATTTGGTCATTTTGAACCATTTTTGGGTTATAAGGGCCGGGGGTGCAAATTTGGACCATTTTTGGGACAAAAGGGCCGAGGTGCAAATTTGGACCATTTTTGGGACAAAAGGGTTAGGGGTAGAAATTTGGTCCATTTTTGGGTTATAAGGGCCGGGGGTGCAAATTTGGACAATTTTAGGGTTATAAGGGCCGGGGGTGCAAATTTGGACCATTTTTGGGACAAAAGGGTTAGGGGTGCAAATTTGGTCATTTTGAACCATTTTTGGGTTATAAGGGCCGGGGGTGCAATTTTGGACCATTTTTGGGACAAAAGGGCCGAGGTGCAAATTTGGACCATTTTTGGGACAAAAGGGTTAGGGGTAGAAATTTGGTCCATTTTTGGGTTATAAGGGCCGGGGGTGCAAATTTGGACAATTTTAGGGTTATAAGGGCCGGGGGTGCAAATTTGGACCATTTTTGGGACAAAAGGGTTAGGGGTGCAAATTTGGTCATTTTGAACCATTTTTGGGTTATAAGGGCCGGGGGTGCAAATTTGGACCATTTTTGGGACAAAAGGGCCGGGGGTGCAAATTTGGACCATTTTTAGGACCAAAGGGCCGGGGGTGCAAATCTAGACTATTTTTGGGACAAAAGGGTTAGGGGTGCAAATTTGGTCATTTTGAACCATTTTTGGGCTATAAGGGCAGGTTGTGCAAATTTGGACCATTTTTGGGACAAAAGGGCCGGGGGTGCAAATTTGGACCATTTTTGGGACTAAAGGGTTAGGGGTGCAAATTTGGTCATTTTGAACCATTTTTGGGCTATAAGGGCAGGGGGTGCAAATTTAGACCATTTTTGGGACAAAAGGGCCAAGGGTGCAAATCTAGACTATTTTTGGGACAAAAGGGTTAGGGGTGCAAATTTGGTCATTTTGAACCATTTTTGGGTTATAAGGGCCGGGGGTGCAAATTTTTACCATTTTTGGGACAAAAGGGCCGGGGTGCAAATTTGGACCATTTTTGGGACAAAAGGGGTAGGGGTGCAAATTTGGTCCATTTTTGGGTTATAAGGGCCGGGGGTGCAAATTTGGACAATTTTATGGTTATAAGGGCCGGGGGTGCAAATTTGGACCATTTTTGGGACAAAAGGGTTAGGGGTGCAAATTTGGTCATTTTGAACCATTTTTGGGTTATAAGGGCCGGGGTGCAAATTTAGACCATTTTTGGGACAAAAGGGCCGGGGGTGCAAATTTGGACCATTTTTGGGACAAAAGGGCCGGGGGTGCAAATTTGGACCATTTTTGGGACAAAAGCCGGGGGTGCAAATTTGGACCGTTTTTGGGACAAAAGGGCCGGGGGTGCAAATTTGGACCATTTTTGGGACAAAAGGGCCAGGGGTGCAAATTTGGACCATTTTAGGACAAAAGGGTTATGGGTGCAAATTTGGACCATTTTTGGGACAAAAGGGTTATGGGTGCAAATTTGGTCATTTTGAAACATTTTTAGGTTATAAGGGCCGGGGGCTGCCAACCGGGTTCAAGCAACGCCATGCTGACGTGAGACGTCAGCGTTGGGGGAGGAGCCGAAGGCTGAGCTGGGTGCTGTACGGATCTCCGGCTGGGAGATGAGATCCTGGGAGAGGCAACGCGGAAGTGAGAGCCCGCGGTAAGCTCTCCTGACCCGCCGAAGAGGACCTCGGAGACCGTCCCCCCCCTGCCCGCCGCCTGCCCCCCGCCGCAAAAACAACCTGGAGTGGAGACCGTGCGGACCCTGAACCTGAGTTCCCATCCTTGGGCACCGATCCGTCCCCTCACACAGCGGCAAATGGCCACACCGCAATAGAAAGGCGACCCCCCTCACTCGTGCACCAGCTGGGTCCCGAGAAAGTCGGGACTACACCACAGCCCACTTATACGGAGGATCACACCGCACGGCCGCAATCAGAATATGCTGGTCTGAGAGGGGATCCACTGAAGAGCATCCCTCTCTCAGGTAGGAACGTTTTTTTTTTTTTTGCTGATTTCCTTTCATGTGCATAGACTTTTTAAATCTCCCGCTCTAAGTAGAAGACATAAATGCTTCTTCACTAAATGAGGAAATGTGCTAATGTTAAAGTGCTGTACACTAGGAATGCCTGTGCTGGGGAGACCTCTATTGAATATGAACTTTTATTAAACTGCATTAATTCAACTGGTAAAAGCATCCCCAATCAGTATATCAGTGTTACCAGGATGTGGAGCGACCTGTGTGATTGAAAGCTGACACCCAATCAAATATTCAAACTTTGATTAGCAGGGGACAAAAAGTATTCGATCAGACCCCGCAGCAATAGAGGTCATTGCCTGAAATGAAATGCCTTTAAACATAAACATATGCTTTCAAACATAAGCTGATAAGGCTGCGCTGCGGTTAGGAAGAACATAGCGATTTGCTCTCCCTACCGATTTGAAGTAAATCTTGGGTTTTCTTTTTGTTGCTGTGTACTCGTCTATTTTTTTTTTCTTTCCCTCTTTTTTTTATTTTTTTATTTACCATTCAGCCCCCAAAAAAGACTAAATTAAGGGACCACCCCTAAGAATACTATGGCCTAATTCATAGACTTACATCCTAGGTCCACGGCATATTGAATAAAACACATGACACCAAGATATATCCTAAAAAAGGAATTATCAATGCTTCCTGGCTGAAAGGCCGGCTAAGCCGTAGATTAACGGAGAACAAAGATTTGAAAACAACACGAGTGAGGTGTGGGGGCGGAGGACCTGAGCTACCCTTAAAAGAAGCAGAGCTGTTGCCGATCGTTTAAAAATAGGAAAATATTCGCCTGATGGGAGGAACAACAGAACTTATTTATTAGAACGGTTAAAGGAGAGTTGAGAAATCTACTCCCCTGCTAGTTGGACCCCAGGAAGCGTATCCAAAAACCTTAACCCTAAAGTATTCCGCCCAAATATCCTTCCACAGGGACGATAATGGCCAAAAGTGAGAAGGGATTGATTTGATGATGAAGGGGAGAACGCAAAGAGGTGCAGAGCCCAAAACACCGAAAGACAACCTAAACACAAGCACCATACAAAAATACCTTAAAGACATCAGCCTTAAAAGCCCCGAGATGGAAAAAAGACAACAGGGAGTGAAGGAAAGAAAGAAAGAGTTGGAGAAGCAGAAAGCCGAGCAGGCTGAAACACTCAGGATAGAATCGGAGCTGGAAAAGGTGGGAGACACTAGCATCATTATACAACATAGCGATATCTCACAAATTCCAACCAAAACAGAAATGGCGGAAATGTTCGCCAATTTAGAAAGTGCCATAAAAACTGAAATTCTAAACATCAGAATTGATATGGGTTTCTTAGCCAAAAGAGTGGAAAAAATTGAAGAATCTGCAATTGAATTAACAAAAGAAAATAAAGATCTTAGAAGGCAGATGGAAGAAATACAAAGATCTGAAAGAGATATGAAGTACAAAATGGAAAGCATGGAGGACCAAAGTAGGAGACAAAACTTGAGGCTAAGATCTTTACCCGAACAGAGGGGAGAAGATTTAATGTTGAAAATAAAAAATATTTTTACTCCAGTTCTGGGACTGGAAGATGGAACGGACTTAAAAATAGAGCGGGTTTACCGCATTAGAAAACCTCCCGGAGTTAGAGAGGAGGTGCCTAGGGATGTCCTCATTAGATTTCACTCCTATGAGGAAAAAGACCGGATTTACAAAAATCTTAGAGGAAAATCCCCACTGAGGTTTGAAACTGCAGAAATTCAGGTTTTTTTGGATCTATCAGCAGGGACTCTAGCCCGGAGAAGAGAGATGAAGCCTTTGTTGGAAAATCTACGAGCCTCAAATATCAAATACAGCTGGGGCTACCCGACCGCACTGATCGTTATTAAGTCTGGGAGGACCTTACGCATGAAATTTTTGGACGAGATGCAAAATTTTTGTGAGGAATTGGGGATCCCCGTCCCCAAAATTCCTCAGAACCGGAACTAAAATAGTAATCCCCGGTTGGAAAGTTAAAGGGGAAGAAAACAGAGCGAGGGGGGAGGGGATAGGCATGGGGCTACTCCCCCCCCCCTCTCCTTGAGAAATTTTTTTTTTGTTTGTCTCTCGGAGGGGGGGGGTGGGGAAATGGATGGGGGGTGGTGTGGGGTGGGGGGGATACGGGGTCTCTGCGGCAGCGTTGGCTTCCCCCTCCCCCCCCTCGCGAAAGCGACGGGGGGAGGGGGAAGATCCAACACCAGACCATCAGCAATCGAGTTCCACCCTAGAGGTGCAGTGGACAGGAGGTATCTCAAGGGGACACCTCGCTGCTCATATATGGCCGCAAATCGACCAGGGGAGGGGGGAGGGGGAGGAAAGTGGGAGGAGGGAGGGGAGGGGGGGGCGAGGGGGGGTGGAAAGGGGAGGGGGGAGGAGTGTACGTCCCCGTCTTGCAGACACTAATATTGAACCATTGGGTAATGTGGTCCGAAAATCGCATTAGGCCTCTCTTGAAAAATGGAGGTCTGTAAACTGAAGTTTTTGTCGTATAATGTTAAAGGGTTAAATTCCCAGATGAAGAGATATAAGATATCCAAAGAGATACAAACCTATCAGGGGGAGGTCATCTTTTTGCAAGAAACACACCTGACATTAGACGGTGGGATAAGGTTGGCTACCCACGAATACCCACTGTGGTTTCAGGGGGATACCCCAACAAGGGGTGCTAAGGGGGTAGCTATAGGGTTTGCTAAAAATGTCAAATTTGTCATCAGTGAAAGGCTTCTAGACCCTGATGGGAGGTTTATAGCTATAAAAGGTAAAATAGGAGAAAATATGCTAACATTGGTAAATATTTACAGCCCAAATAAAAAGCCAACTAGATTCCTTTCCCAGGTGTTGGGACGTCTAGCAGGCTTCCAAATGGGGAAGTGATTATTGCGGGGGATCTGAACTTTGGATGGGACCCTAACTTGGATACTCCATCGAAAACGGGAAGCCAGAGTCAATGCCAGTTAAAGAATATAAAACTCAAACTTAGGCAAAACCAGCTAATAGACGTATGGAGAGTGCAGCATCCCAATGTAAAGGACTTTACCTTCTTCTCTCCAGTGCATGGAACCCACTCCCGCCTAGACTATTTTTTAGTAGAGCATAAATTCTTAGATTGTGTGGTGGAAACTAAGATTGAAATAACGACACTTTCGGATCACGCTCCGATTTCAATGATAATCAGACTCCCGGGAACACAGATAAGGGCATGCGCCTGGTGCCTGAATGACAGCCTATTAGCTGAGCCTGGTATTGAAGAAATCATACGTAGGGAAATTACAACTTTTTTTGAAATTAATGACAATGGTGAGACATCTCTATCCTCCCTTTGGGAGGCCCATAAAGCGTACATTAGGGGAATGTTAATTTCCATTGGGGCGGGTAAGAAAAAAGAAAAAAGGGCAACCCGGGCTCGGCTGGTGGGAGAGATTCGGGACCTGGAACAGGAACATAGGGATGAAACAGCAAGGAAAGGCGACACCTACCACAGATTATTAAATAAAAGAGAAGAATTGAAAACAGAAATGGAGCAGGAGGCAAGGAAGTGGTTCCATAAACTGGACAGAGAAAGACACATATGGGGAAACAAAAGCAGTAAACACTTAGCTAGACTACTTAAAAAAAAGAGGGAACTCAATTATATCGATAAAATACAAAATAAAACTGGCTCAATGGTAAATTTGACAGAGGGTATAGCAAAAGTGTTTAGAGACTATTATGAAGCCTTATATGATGTAAAACCTAAAGATCTGACATCACAAGCCGAAAGAGAGGAATGTAGGAATTTTCTGAGGAATAGTGCAGTCCCCTCATTGACATCAGAGGATAGCAAAATCATGGAGGAGCCCATTACAGAATTGGAAATTCACGAGGCCCTGAGGAGTTCCTCTACTGGCAAGAGTCCGGGGCCCGATGGATTTTCTATTATCTACCTCAAAAGATACCGAGATATTTTGGTCCCTAGACTGTGCCGGTATTGGAACTCCCTGGGAGGGGAGAGTGGGATGGGCAAAGAGTCCTTAATGGCATCTGTAACACTGATCTTAAAGGAAGGAAAGGACAAGACGCTTTGCTCAAGTTATCGTCCAATCGCCCTCTTGAATACAGATACCAAGCTGTTCGCGAAGGTATTGGCTAATAGGTTAAGAAACAAGATGTCTGAACTGGTATTTCCTGATCAGGCCGGTTTTGTCCCTGGGCGGGAGGGGAGGGACAATGGGATTAGAGCCCTGCTCCTCATGCAGGTCTGTAGGAGGGAGAATGTCCCCAGTCTATTTCTGTCTATGTTTGCAACATTGGAGG